>MU712610.1:17366-57156 GCA_026770625.1 Nicotiana glauca
ACACACACACACACACACACAGACCCACACATATCGGGACTTGTCACACCGCATGTGCAATATGTCAATAGTAGCAATAGCACGATAGAAACCTCGTGCAACCCCATAACAATAACCGCATGGCCAAAACCTTGTGCATCATAATATCAACAACCGCACGGCAGAAACCTCGTGCACTACCACAACAAGTACCACATCAACGATGACAATATATACAAGAACACGATAAGTAAATCAACTCGAGAACTTTCGATAGCAAGGAGACGGTAAAACTAGCTCACAAGGAATAACCCCAATAGAGAATTCGAAGCATAATAAGAACATCTTAACAAGGAAGAAAATAATGTGAAGCAACAATCCCACAATATGTAGTTCAACAACAAGGAAGCTAACACGAATCAAATAATTCAAATAAGAAAATGTCAACTAAATATAGGATACCTAAACTTCTTTTAAGGTTGGGCAAATTACAAAGAATATACAATAATTTCAATTAAGAATGAGCAGCAGGAAGATAATCATGACCTGAATTAAGACTAAACAATTACATGAGAGATAATGATGGTTACCAATAAAGACAAGCAGTTATGAAAGATAGCATAATGATAGAAGAGGTAAAAATCTTCAATTAAGCAAAATTAGAGTCAAATAGGCAATAAGAATGAATCATAAAGCAATTAATTCCAATTAAAGCATGTAGAAGTGAAACTAGTAAATGGAAGCTCAATCATATCAAGAACAATTTCATACTCAGTGAATACAAGGACCTATGGACTATAAAAGGCCAACTTTCCACAATTAAGCTCGAACATGCACTCGTCACCTCACGTATACGGACTACAATCAACATAGAAGACTCAAATCCTAAGGGGAAGCCCTCCACACGAGGTTAGACAAGATGCTTACCTCAATCTAGCCAATTTAATACTCAATTTAACTTTTCCTTTACCAATTTATTAACATTCGGCTCAATCTAGCCAAAAACGACTTGAATACATCAAACAATGTAAGAGAAAATACTTTTCAATTGTCAAAACTATGATTCTTATACAATTTGCAAAAAGTCAATAGAAGTCAACTCCCCGGGCCCGTACCTCGGAACCACACAAAATTTACAATAACCAAACACTCATTCACCCACGAACCCAATTATGCAATTGATTCCCAAAATTTGAAAATCCTAATCTCTACCCAAAAATGCCAATTTTTACCATAAAAGCTCTATATTTTTAGTTGAAATCTTGTTAAAAGTTACTAAGGAATAGGAGGAATTAGTTAGAGATCACTTCCCAATGATTTGGAGAAGTTTTGATCTTTAAAAAATTGCCTATGGAGGTTTAGGGTTTGAGAAAGTTGAAAAATGGGTGAAAATCCCGTCAAAAATCTCACTTAACAGGCCTATGATATCACATTTGCGACCCAGGGTTCGCAATTTGCGAACAAGGCATGTATGGAAGAAGTTGCATTTGTGATAAAACATCCGCATTCGCAAACTGGGCATCACAATTGCGATGAAAAAGTACGCATTTGCGACCACACCAGAAACCAACAATTTTTCCCGACACGAAAATGAGCATAACTTCCTCGTACGATGTTCAAATTCGATGATTCTTTTTCCTATGGTACTGTAATTTTGATACGGATCTAATAATTCAATAAAAACTAAATTTGGATCTCATTTGCTCAATATGGTATCATTTTTGCTTGAAAAAACGATAATGAAGCATCCTAAAACAAGCGCAACACAGCCTAAACCTATCTGAAACTCACCGAAACCGTCGGGGCTCCAAACCAAACATGCACACAAGTCTAAAAACATCATACGAATTTTATCATGCTATAAAATCATCAAAATAGCATAAAAACTATGAATTTAACCTCAAAACTCATGATTTTCTAACTTTTCAACTGGATGTCCAAATTACGTCAAATCAATTTTGATTATCACTAAATTTCAAAGATAGGACTTAAATATCATAACAAACTTGTACCGGGATCCAAAACCAAAATACGGGACCGATACCAACGAGCGCAAGAATTCATTCATTTTTTTATTTCCTTTAAAAACCAACACAACAAATTTCTTCAAAAAATATTTTCTAAGGCTAGAGACCTCGGAATTTAAATTTCGGGCATATGCCCAAGTTTCATATTTTACCGTAGACCTTTCGGGATCGTCAGAACACAGATCGGGGTTCGTTTACCAAAAATATTGGCCAAAGTCAACTAAAAACTAAGTTTTAACTCTAGAATTTTTTTTCTTCATATTTTCACATAAAAGCTTTCCGGTTTCATGCACGGACTACGAGGCGGTACCTCGAGAGTTCTCCTGTACATTTACTTTTGAAACTACGAGACGGTATCTCGGGAGATCCCCGCTATTTATCCTTGTGTGTTGTACTGTTACTTCTCTGTGGATTTTCTTTTTGTCAAATTCCTTTCTTTATTACATAAAACATTTTTTTTTGCCTTACTTATTTTATATACACTAGTGGGCCCTAACCTGACCTCGTCACTACTCACCCGAGGTTAGGCTTGGCACTTATTGGGTACCATTGTGGTGTACTTATGCTACTCTTCTGTACATTTTTTCGTGTGCAAATCCCGGTACCTCCTACCAGACCCGCTTTAGTTGCATACTTGCTGCTGCTCCAGAGACTTCAAGGTACATCTGCCCGCGTCTGCAGACCCTGGAGTCCCCCTCTATCTTTTTTGTGGTGTTCTTCCTTTACTTGTTCTAGATACTGATGTATAGAACAGTTAGACAAATTCTTAGAAGCTTGTGACTTATGGTGTTCCGGGTATTGGGAGAAGTTTGTGTATATTTTGAGAGTTGGTTATTGTACATGCCAAGCAACATTTCTATCAGTATTCAAATATCTGTTGCTGTTAGTTGTTAAGGTTTGCTTTCATTTTTGGTTATTTCCCAAATGTTAGGCTTACCTAGTCGTAGAGACTAGGTGTTGTCACGACATCTCACAGAGGAAGGATTGGGTCGTGCAAGAGGCTCATACTCAACTCAATTTGATTGGATGTCCTTTCACTTGTAGCATCATTTTCAATTTGAATATTTGAATTTGGTAGTATGACAAAGAGAGATGTAAACGTTTTTGAAGAGCGGGGAGTAAGTAAATAGACTAAACAAGGGGAGAAAATGAAAGCCGAAAAATCAACCAACACAAAGAAAAATTAATTTTCGTAATTTACCTGAGCAGATAATGTAACGAGACACGCCAAATAAAATAATTCTTAAGTTTTCATATCGAACAAAAATAAAAAGAAATTGAAACGGAGAAACATTATCTGATGTATTAACGGATTATTGTATGCAATGAGTAGAATCCATGAATATTAAAAATACTGTGATAAAAGTGATATGTAATATCCAAATAAAATTACCTCTCAAAACAAAGACTACAACAAACAATCAAATGCATAATATACTATTTGTTCTTGCTATATGATTAGCCGAGAAAAAAATAGAATAATATAAATTTCATAAATACACATATATAGGAAGCTTTTTAAAAAAACTTATAACCTGATTTGGTACCAAGTAGATTTGTATGTTGCTTTTCTTGAACCGACGGACTATCGAAAATAGTCTCTCTACCTAATACAAGATAGGGGTATGCCGTCGTTGTTGTAGAGTAGATTAATATTTTGCTAGAGATGAACAAATAAGCTTAATCAAAATTTTTTAAATTCTTACAGGAAGTGGAATATTTCAATCGACTTAAACTTTACGTATACAAGCAAATGCTTGCTCAAAGTTTAATTTGCTATTATTGAGTTTCTTCAACGGATGAGCATTAACCATTTAAAAGTGTAGCTGGTGATTTTCTTAAATGGTGAGATAATACATAAGCATTACTGAATTTTGTTATACAACTCTCTACCCATTACAATATGAAAGGTTACACTTTTAAATTTACCGTTACTATCTCTTTATCATTTATTGGAAGATAAATTTACTATTTGGTACAAAAATATTATAGGGATGGTGGGTAGATAAGGGTAAAGATATCACTCCACTTTTGATGGATATTTTCGTAATTTAACGTTACCCTAAAGCCTTCCTACTTTTAGTATAATTAGTCTCAAGGTAAGCGCGTGTATCTCGTATCGATGAATATTAATTTATTTAAAATTTATGCTTGAGTAATAAAATAAAAGTGTAAGTTTATGAGGATGATCATGAATGTTGATAGTGTATAACTAGCTCATTCAAGAAAGAAACTGTCTCGTAAAAATTCTCAATCATTAGTCAATAATTCAACTTAGAATTTGTTCCCGTTTTATAATGTCATAATTTTAATTTCACAAGTTATTATGCTTCCTTTTCAGTTTGAGAAATAACAGATTACCCTTAAAAACCTATATAATATTGAAGGATAGTATTTAAAATATATCTCTATGTAACTAATAGTTTATGAATATCAAATGAATACAAAAACCAAAGTACAATAAAAAAACACTCAAAAAGGATACTAAAGCAAGCTAGTGAAGGAAAGGAGTTCAAATGTAACGACCGGACCAGTAGTTTTGAGCTCCAGCGCATCGTTCGGCGGTTTGAGGCTTTGAGCAGCTTCACTTAAGGTATTATGACTTGTACGCATCGCCAGAACTAGAATTTTGGAAGTTCAGAGTTGGAAAGAGAATTCTCATCTCGGAAGCTTTAAGTTGGAAGAATTGACTAAGGTTGGATTTTTTTAGTAAATGACATCGAAATCGGGATTTGAAGGTTCTAGTAGGTTCGTATGATGATTTCGGATTTGGGCGTATATTCGAATCGGGTTTTGGATGATCCGAGAGCGTTTCGACGTCTATTGTGGAAGTTGGGATTTTGGAAAAAAATCAAATTTGGGTTGAAGTGCATTTCAATATTATTGATGTCCGTTTGGGATTTCGAGTGTGGAATAGATCTGTATGGTGATTTCGGTGTTGGGAGTGCATCTGAATGTGGATTTGGAGGTTCGTAGGTCATTTCAGAGTCGTTTATCAAAATTTAGAAATTTGACGAGGAGTAGGCTTTTTGATATCGGGGTCGGATTTCGATTCTGGAAGTTGGAATAGGTCCGTAATACCGAATATGACTTGTATGCAAAATTTGAGGTCAATCAGATGTGATTTGATAGGTTTCAGCATCGAATGTAGAAGTTTGAAGTTCTAAAGTTCATTAAGCTTGAATTGGGGTGCGATTCATGATTTTGATGTTGTTTGATGTGATTTGAGGCCTTGATCAAGTTTGTGTCATGTTTTGGGACAAGTTGGTGTGATTGGATGGGATCCCAGGGGCCTTGGGTGTATTTCGGATCATTTTGGGCTACTTTGGATGCAGATTTACTGATATCTGATGTTGTTCTTCGCATTCGCGAGGATCCTCTCGCGTTCACGAAGAAGGATTTGGCTTTTAGGATTTTGTTCTTCGCGTTCGCGAAGAAGGAAATCTCTGTTGCTCAGGTTTGACTTCGGAGGCTCATATTTCACAATCTATAAGGAATTTGGAGATGATCTAAAAATAAAAGTTATAGACCTTTGTGTATAATTTTCAGAAAAGTCAACCATTTAGTATTTGGATTTGTGTACAAAAAGTTATGGCTGGTATATTACAGGCTGTCCGGGAAGATGAAGAAGAAATTTATGTTGCACAGGGTTGACTTTGACAACTTATATCTAGAAATCTATAAGGAATTGGGAGATGATCAGAACATGAAAGTTGTAGATCTTGGTGTCTAATTTCAGAAAGTTAAACTATTTGTAATTTGGAGTTTTGTACAAAATGTTATGACCATTATACTAGAGGCTGTCTGAGAAGAGTTTGGAAATGGCTTTCGAGAATTTTGTTCATCGCGAACGCGATGGGAGGCCCGCGAATGCGAAGAAGGGTTGCCTAGCAGTGTATAAGTTTACAAAAAGGGTTAGGCTCATTTCATCTCATTTCCTCCATGAGAGACAACCTAGGAGCGATTTTGGAGCTCCATCTTCATCATCTATGTCAAGGTAAGTGATTCCCACCTATTGCAAGTTAATACTTGGCTTCTATATAGTTTTTAACATGAAAATTCATGAAAGATTAGTGGAAATTTGGGGTTTTGGTAGCAAACCTAAAAAATATATGGTATTTTTGGATTTTGACCACGAATTTGGGCATGGAATTCAGAATAAATTATATATTTGAGTTCGTGATGTTACGGGTAATGTTTATCTTAAAATTTTTTTGGGATCCGGGCACGTGGGCCCGGGGATGGATTTTATCGACTTTTGATCAGGGTTAGGAATTATTAGAAATTGGATTATAATGAGTATTTGAGTATATTTTTATGGATTTGCATAATTATTGACTAGTATTGGAGCGTTGTGCATCGGCTTGAGTCGTCGAAAGGGCTTGAGAGCCGAATATAGAATTTCGAAGCGAGGTAATTCTCCTTTCTAATCTTGTAAGAGGGAATTCATCCCATAGGTTAAATAATTCAATATGTGCTTCTATTTGTGGGGGCTACGTATGCACGAGGTGACGAGAGTCAGTGCATAACTACTATTATACTTATATCCGGGTAGTGTAGGACCCAAATCACGTTATATTTGCAGTGCTTGCATCCTACTTGTTAATTTAACCGTTTAAAATATATTGGAACTTGATAAAGGAATTTCAAAAGGTTAAACTTCACCTACTTGGGTTTTGGATGGATCACTTGACCGTTAATGAGAATTGATATTTCTTTGAGCATCAAACCTAAATAAATTCGTGATTTGGTTGTTTGAATGTGTTTATCTTTTGTGAAACCGGCCAATCGCCTTGCAGATTAAATAGATGCATCTATGATTAGCGTCGTCGACCCTCCAGCAGTGCACAATTTAATATTATATTGAATCGGGCCGTAAGATCTCGACATGCTTCGCGCATGACTTAATTGGCTGTTTTGGAATTATTGCTGCCGGAGATATAAATTGTTAAAAGATAAAAAAAAATTTGAAAATCTCCTATTAACAAAAGAATTGTTTACCTACTTCATGTTATTGAGTTTACAGTTTCCTTATAAAATTCATAATTTATCATATTATCGGTATATTATTGTTGGCCATAGTAAGTGTTGGAGCTGTTCGATCAAAAAGTGTTAAGATTTTTGTTAAACTAATTAAGTATTGTGATAATGGGCAAATCCTAGTTAAATATAATAAATTCTAGATCTAAAACTGGGAAATATCAGTGATATGGGACCGTGTTCAATAATAATAAATACCAAGTATATGTTCGATGATTGTCAATGAATGTAATAATATGAGCATGCAATAAATGTAGATAATGACAATGAATGTAATAAGAAGGAGTTTATCACCCAAATATTAGATGACTTGGATGATTCTCCTTCCTAACAACAACGTGGAGTAACAGAAAGTGAGGATGACAAGGAATCTTCGGATTTTGTGAATAGAAAGCGTAAATCGAACTATGCAATAAGTGGATAAGATAATCTTATGTGTATTCTTTGTAGTCAACCCTTTACAATGTGTTCTTCTTAGAAAGTCAAGATCACTTTTTTGTTCTTTATATCTTCATATTTATAGGGTATATTCCTAAAACCACCCTAAAAGTACAACTGAAAGAATATTCGAAAGAATTTTCTTTCTTTCTGTTATAACTTATCCTACTGTTACTTACCTACGTCCTTTATTCAACCTTGGTACTATTCCTTCTTAAGGCGACTCCTCGCCATTAGGACATAGTCGGCTTAATCCTCGACCACGTCCATTTGCAGTTATTAAGCCTGGTCAGAATTTTGACCAATACAGTTAGTCCCTCTGCTTGCTGAGGTCGTGGTCTTGGATGTTCTTGATGAGCGGATCCTGTCTGCAACCGTTCAAGGGAAATTTGGTCGTGACGATTGGATAGAATCGGCCGAGGTCAGATCCCTCCGCTTGTTAAAGTCGTGATCTTGGTGGTGAGGCTGCTGTTGGTGTGGCTGTCGTAGGATGATGTCATGCCACACGCGTCATCATTACGCGTCTTCCCAATGCAGTCTGTGATTTTGTTGCTATTGACGGATCTTTGCCTTGGTTCTGGTGTTACCCAACTCTATAAATAGAGGAAAGGGTTCTTATTTTGCGAAGCTTTCATCATTTCTTCCTTTGCATGCATAATGTTCTTTTTGACCTTCTCCTCTAATCTCCATTTCCGGTTTCTTACAACTTCTTCATTTCCAGTCCCTAATTTCTTTTCCGATTGATATCTTCATTCTCTAACTTTGTTGTACACGCTTTACTACTGAAATATGTCAAACTCCCCTTATATTCATGACAGAATCTCCGGTGCTACTCCTTTATCGGTTGCCCTTACTCCCGCGGTGAGGAATCCTTGGTTGAGGAGGAAGACAGCTTCCCCAGCGTAGAGGAGGTGGTTCCCAAGAATCCTTTGGTCAGAAATGACTTCCCAAAGGAACCTGCTTCCACTCTTGCTCAAGAGCTTTCTGAGACGGGGCCGCTTGAAATAGCTGACCTCCGGTCCAAATATCACATTCCTTCTCACGTCGAAATTGTTCCATCGGGAGGCGATATAGTACAGGTTCACCGACCCGGATATTGTGCTTTCTACATTTATTCATTCCTAGTCGGTTATCTCTTCCTCTCCCTGCATTAGCGGATAAGTTTTTACACTTTTATAACATCCACCCCGCGCAGCTCTCCCCTTATTTATACAAAGTGTTTCTGATGCTGGTGAAGTACGCAGAGTTGGCCAGCTGCGAGGTTAATATTTTCCACTTGCTGCATTTATTCTCGCCCAGCTTTTATAGAGGCACGTTGATACATCTGCGACATCATGGGATCAAAGGGTTGGTGGCTGGGAAGGACGACCATGCGACTGGCGATTCTGGCACAAATATTTCTTCATCAAGACCAAGCATCTGATGTCGAATTAGACCGAGTTTCCCAAGCAATGGAACTATAATCGTAAGTATCTTGTCACATGTTCGTTATTTACTTCTTTTTTCTTATTTTCAACTCTTACTGCTTCCTTATTTTCAGTTGAGAGGCGTGCACCTTCTCCCATCTTCGATATTGAAGATTGGGGGGCTCGTGTGTTACCCCAAACCGTGGGAATTCGTGACTGGGCGTCTTTTCACAAGCGCTTTGGACCCAAGAATTCATCCAGTAAGTGTTATTTCTCCTTTCCAACTTATTGTCGTTCGCTATCGCTTTTTGATGTGACCTTCCTTTGGTGCTAGGTCGGATGGTTTCCAAAAATATGAGTGCTCTAGTGCCTGCATTTTGCCAGGCTATCGCGTCGGATGGAATGCACTTTGCTTTAGCTGAGTTTGCTCGTGAAGGTCAGACTCAAGTTTAGCCAATGAGGGATTCCGCCCCTTAAACTGTTGTCGTGCCGGATGAGATCTCTTATTAACCTCTTATTCACATTGTGGACGAGTCATCTCATGGCGATGAGGCATCACCGAGGAAAAGGAGAAGGGCAGAGACCAGGAAGGCCATTGCCGTTGATATTGAGCCAAAGAGATTCATTGCTTTGGCTGAGGGATCGGTGCTTACACCGGACGTCGAGGCTGTTTCTACGACGAGTGTTTTCATGGAGAAGCGGGCCTCTAGGTTGAGGGGGTTTGTGGTAGCGGAGAGATTACACGGGTTGCTGAAGATGGCTCATCATTAGCGGCCGAAGGAGGTAGAGTTGTCCCTGTGGGGGCCGATGACTCTGGCTCGGACGTCGACATTGAGGAGATAAGGACCTTCATGGAGAGGACTACTCGTGTGGATACAAGGACAGAGGGTCCTAATCGTCATATAGTCATTCTGTGGATTACGACCTCTTAGACAACTCAGAATGGGCGGTGTCGGCCTTCGCTCCCTTGTGCGCGACTGCCAGGAATAGGACGCTACAGACGCTGAAAATGTGGACCTGTCTTTGGATATATCTGGCATGGTCCTGCAAGTAAGTTTGCTTTTCCCATGTTAGGCTAGTTTCATATGGGTAACTTGCTTACACTGACCTCTTTTTTTTGCATGTCAGATCCATATTATGGTGATCGAGCACGACCGGCGGGGGGAGCGAAGGATGGCCATTTTTAAGAAGATGACCTCCAAGTACCGAGAGTACCGTACCAAGCACCGAATGCTAGCCGATTTTCTCAGCCAGGATGGCCAGTTTCAGTCGCTCTGTGATAGGCTCACACTGAAGGACGGGGAGCTGAATAAGAAGGAGTAAGAGTTGAGGGAGAGGGACGAGGAACTTATGAGGGCCATCAGCAGGTGTAGCGTGCTTGAGGTAGCGCTAAAGGCTAAGGAGGATGAGCACGAGGTGTGCAAGGGAGTGACGATCGAGAATGCTGATTTTCAGGAACAAATGGTGTCTTTAACAATTGAACTCGAGTAGAGGGAGGTAAGGGCTATCGATTTGAGGGATGAATTGAGTGCCAATATCAAAGAGTTGGGTTGAGCTGAGAAAGTCAGAACGACCGTTGCGACTGAGGCAGCGGCCCTAGATGACACCTTCCGTGTTTGCAAGTCCGAGGGGGCTAACGAGGCGGAGACGTCGGCGCTCAAGGTGGCAAGGTTAGAGGAGAAGATCATGGGTTTGGAGGCGGAGTTGTCCGAGTTGAATGAGCAAGTCATTTTCCTGAGGGCCAAAAGGACGCAACAATAGGCACATCAGTCTACATCTCATACTTCCGTGGATGTGTCGCGGGAGTCGTATGAAATGCGGGTCCATGTCGAGGCTCAATGCACGTACAACTCGTGAAGCTTATGGTTATGACCCTGGTACACCCGGCAGGGATGATGACGACGCAACAGATGGGCTTGCCTTTGATCCTTGGTATGATGATGAGTATGCTGATGATGATGTGGCATGAAACTTTTGTACTTAAGTTTTTTTTTGGGTTTGCTATTTTCGTGAGGGTGTCCTCGAGCCCTTTGTAAAGAAGTACTTTAATCCAACAATTGAAATGGAACAATTGCCTTTTTGCTATGTATTTTCGGATTTTCATTCTCTTTTTTTGTTTGCTATTGGGGTAAGTCCTTGATTTTTCAATTGTTTTCATGTAATATTGATTTTGGGGGAATCGAACATAGACAGACTTGAGGCCGAGTATTAATTAGCTCAAACGAGGTCGAGGTTTGATGAGGTCGAAACTCAAATAATTCGAGCGAGGTCGAATGTCGAGTAATTCGAGCAAGGTCAAATGTAAAGTAATTCGAGCGAGTCGAAGGTAAAGTAATTCGAGTGAGTCGAATTTAAAGTAATTTGATCGAGGTCGTAACCCTTTATGAGTTCGAGTGAGGTCGAACTTTACTTTCGCTTGACGATGGCTGATGGCCATAAGGGTGTAAATTTGAGCGAGGTCAAATTGTAACCCGTTATGTGTTCAAGTGAGGTTGAACTTTTACTTTTTCTTGGCTATGGCCAATGACCGTAAGGGTGTAAATTCGAGAGAGGTCGAATTGTAACCCATTATGAGTTCGAGTGAGGGTGAACTTTACTTTTGCTTGGCGACGGTTGGTGGTCGTAAGGGTGTAAATTCGAGCGAGGTAGAATTATAACCCGTTATGAGTTCGAGTGAGGTCAAACTTTTACTTTCGCTTGGGGATGGCCATAAGGGTGTAAATTCGAGCGAGGTTGAATTGTAACTCGTTATGAGTTCTAGTGAGGTAGAACTTTACCTTTGCTTAGAGATGGTCGATGGCAGTAAGGGTATAAATTTGAGCGAGGTCGAATAGTAACCCGTTATGAGTTCGAGTGAGGTCAAACTTTACTTTTTTTTGGCGATGGTCGATGACCGTAAGGGTGTAAATTCGAGCGAGGTGGAATTGTAACCCGTTATGAGTTCAAGTGAGGTCGAACTTTACTTTTGCTTGACGATCGATGGTTGTAAGGGTGTAAATTCTAGCGAGGTCGAATGTAAAATGTAAATTGACTTGAAGTTGTGCAAAGATGCTGCATGATGCTTTGTTTATTTCATTCATTGGAGAATATTACATGTTTCTGTTTGTTCCATACATATATTTGAGAAAATCCAATCTACCTAGTCCCTTCATCTCTCGGCCTAGAGAAGTAGTCGATAGGCGAGGAAATGAATTATACTTGAACTTCAAACGTCCCCTTTGTCGCCTCATTAAAAACCTCCCCGGTAAAACCCAATTGGGACAAAACCCGGGTGAGGGAAAAAGAGTACGACTTGGAGGGCGTCCATTATAAAAAGTTGAAGTATTTGAGGTGGGCGACTTTCCAATTATGTGGTAGTATCTTTCCCTCCATTGTTTCTAGTTGGAATGATACTTTTTTTGCTTCTGACTTGATTTTGTATGGCTGTCCCAATTGGCTCCTAGTTTACCTTCTCTTGGGTATTTAGTCGCCCGTGTT
The DNA here is from genome assembly GCA_026770625.1 of Nicotiana glauca. Taxonomy (NCBI): domain Eukaryota; kingdom Viridiplantae; phylum Streptophyta; class Magnoliopsida; order Solanales; family Solanaceae; genus Nicotiana; species Nicotiana glauca. The sequence goes on from MU712610.1 coordinate 29,734, forward strand.
TTGTCCTTGAGTACGTAGTCCCCAAATTTTAGTGGTCTTACTTTGACCTTTTTGTTGTAGTACCATTATGCTTGCTATTTTTGGGCTATCATTCTTATGTGGGCCATGTATCTTCATTCTTCTGCTCTGTTGAGGTCTTGCTTTCTGTTCTCGTCATTTCCTGGTCCGCTCTCATTGGAGTATCTCCAACTTGGCTCCCCGAACTCGACTTGTATCACTGCGTCAGCCCCATAGACTAGTGAATATGGCATTTCTCCTGTGCTTGTTTTTGGTGTGGTGCGGTATGCCCATAGCACTTCTGGTAGTAGTTCCGGCCATAGGCCCTTGGCGTCTTCGAGTTTCTTCTTCATGATGTTAAGTTTTGATTTGGAGGAGGATTCGTCTTGGACATTGCCTGCAGGGTGATATGGCATGGAGAGTATACGCTTGATGTGCCATTTCTCGAAGAATTCAGGGTCTTTTTCCCGGTGAACTGGGGTCCGTTATCACTGCCGATTTCTCTGGGGATGACGAAGCGATATATGATGTTCCTCCATATGAATGTGATAACTTCCTGCTCGCGTATTTGGGCGAATGCACCTACTTCTACCCATTTGGAAAAATAGTCAGTTAAAATAAAAAAGAAAACACACATTACCTTGTGTCGTTGGGAGTGGTCCCACGATGTCTATTCCGTTTGATGAATGGCCATGGCAATGTGACCTAGTGGAGGTGCTCCCCCGCTTGGTGTATCATAGAAGCGTATTTCTAGCACTGCTTGCACTTCTTGACAAAATTGGCGGCCTCCTTCTTCATGGTGGGCTAATAATAGCCTGCTCGTATGAGGCATCTAACGAGGGCTCGGTTGCCGATATGGGCACCGTAGTGTCCCTCGTGTACTTCCTCGAGTACGGTCTTGTTTGGTTTGGCCTAGGCATTTCGCCAAAGGACCGCCAAACGTTCTTTTGTATAGGTCGTGGTTGATGATGTTGTATCTGGCCGCCTGCATTCGAAGCTTTTTGACTTCTTTTTTGTCTGATGGGAGTATTCCCTCTTGCAAATATGCTATAATACGGTTGCACCAGTCCCAAGTTAAATTTATAGAGTGTACCTCAAGTTGATCTATAGATGAGTGGAGGAGGGTAACCACGTTCTCTTTTCTAATATTTTTGGTGGTTGTTGCTAACTTGGCGAAGCCAACTACCTCGATGTTTTGTGCTCGAGGTATATGGTCGAGTTGTTCATTGAATTCCAACATTAGTTTATGAATTTTTGCCTGGTACTTTTGTAGCCTCTGCTATTTGATTTGGAAAGTCCTTGTGACTTGGTTGAGAACGAGTTATGAGTCGCATCAGAGGATGACTCGTCATGCTCTGTACTTGAGAGCTAGCTTTAGTACTACAATTACAGACTCATACTCGGCCTCATTGTTAGTCATATCAGGGCACCGTATGGACTGGCGGATGACTTTTCCTGTTGGGACCTCGAGTACAAGTCCTAGTACAGATCTTACGCATTGGAAGCGCCATCGGTGTAGAGGACCCACAGTTCGGGTAACCTGGGATAGGTATGAGAAATTTCCTGCTCGAACTCAGGCATTATTATGGCACTAAAATCGGCGATGAAGCCAGCGAGTACCTGCAATTTTATTATTGTTCGCGGATGTATCGTACTTGGTCAATTCTATGGCCCACTTGGCCAATATCCCTAACAACTCGGGTTTATGTAGGATGCTCCTTAGGGGGAAGTTCATGACCACCGATATGGGGTAACATTGAAAATAGGTCTAAGCTTTCGTGAAGCTATGACCAATGCCAAGGCCAACTTTTCGAGGTGGGGGTATCTTGTTTTGGCGAAGATTAGGGTTTTGCTAATGTAATAGATTGGAGATTACGTACCTTTATTTTCACGGACCAGCTTTGCACTCACTGCGACCTCTGATATGTCCAAGTATATCAGGAGGCACTCGCCGGGTTCTGCTTTGGCAAGGAGCGGGGGTGAGGACAAGTATGCCTTTAGTTCTCTTAAGGCCTCGATACATTCTGAATTCCACTGGAGTCCATTGTCCTTTTAAGCACATTGAAGAATTTGTGGCATCTGTCAGAGGATCGCGAGATGAACCTTGATAGGGCAGCTATATGGCCGGTCAATTTTTGTAGTTGTTTCTTGCTGGTCAATACTTTGGGTATTCCCTTGATGGCTTTGATTTGGTCGGGGTTGACCTCGATGCCTTTTTGTGATACCAGAAAGCCGAGGAACTTGCCCGAGGTTACGCTAAAGGCACACTTTCGGGGTTCAGCTTCATGCGGTATCGCCTTAGTATATTGAAGGCTTACTTCAGATGGTCGATGTGGTCCTCCTTCCTTTTTGAATCGAACAACATATCGTCTATGTAACTTCCATTGTTTTACCGAGCCGGTGTGAGCACATGATTTTTGCCTCGCTTGAATTATTCCTTTAGAATACATAAAATTAGGATTTTTCCTTTAATTATTTGATTTTTAGGATTTAATCACATTTTTTTTGCATTTTTGTGTGCATTGTTAATTGATATAAGTCATAAAAAATACAAAATAGCATGCTTGCATTTAGGATCTCATTTTAATACTTTATTAGTTAATTAACGTTACAAAAATGGAAGAAAAAAATAAAAATAGTCCTTTTTATATTTTTACTTTTAGTTTTGATTTTTTCTTAGTTTTCTTTTAAATTAGGATTTAGTTAATTTTGAAATCTAATTAATTTAATTTTAGAGTTAAGTCAGGTCTTTGTTATTTTTGATTTTGCTTTTAACAAAAACAAAAAATATAAAATAGAAATGAAAAGAAAATGAAAGAAAATTCAAAATTGGAAGTCTTAGTATAAAAACTGGTTTTTGGGCCAATTTCGACCCCAACCCAAGCCAAACCTCCCAAATCCGTTTCAAACCCAGGCCCAATCCAAACCATACCTGGTCCATCCCCCTTTAATCGAAACGATGTCGTTTCTTAGTCTATTAATCACGACCGCTGGATCTTATCAATCCAATGGTTCGGAACTAACGATGATTAGGATATATAAGTGTCGGACAGCCCTACCCCCTCCAGAACCCCCTACCTTCATCTCTCTCACAACCACCATCCACCACCGTCCACCGCCGGCCAGAAATTGCCTCCGTCGGCGACGATTAACCAATCACTCCCAAAATTACACCATAACACCTCCTCATCCTCCTCATCACGGATCTGACCTTCATCCCTCTCAAATCCCATCCTAGGTCTTTGAATATTCGAATCAGTGGTCGCCGCCTCCGCCGTGTCCGGCGACGCTACCTCTAAACATTACCAAATAAACACCATAGCCTCCCCTCCTTCTCCCCTCTCCAAATCTGACTTCAGTTTCCCTCAAAACACACCCAAACCTTTCAAATCTTAATTTGAATTTACGAACCCTAGTCGTCGCCTTTGTTCTCCGGTGGTGGCGTCACCCTCAGACCTTACTGAAATGACACCCCACAACCTTCTCGACCTCCTCTTCCCAAACCCTGAACCAATTTCCCCCAAATCTAGCCATAATTGTACGAATTTGAAATCTAGGGTTGGAATAAAATTGGGTCAAATTTCCAAGGTTAATTCGTGTTCGAATAGGTCCCAAAATAATGCTATGTACTTGTTCTTGCCAAGAACAAGCATATAACGTTATTTGGGGACTCAATTCAAGGTCAATTGACGAAAAGATCAAAATTAGTAAGTTTCCTTTTCGTTTGATTTTTTTTTTCCATGTGATATTCCCCTCCTTGATTAATTGTTCTTCATGTTAATTGATTTAGAAATTTTAGGATTTTAATTGATTTTTGTTTCTGTTGATTCTGTTTTGTTTTAGTTCTTATTTTTTGGTTTAATTTTTGTTCTGTTTGATTTTTTGTTAGTTTGATTTTGTTTCGATTAAATAATCCATGATTGCTGATGTTAATTTGATTTTATCTTCAAGTTTGTTTGATTCCCATTAACTGTTAGTTCATTGATTGTTAGATTTAATATCATGATTAGTTAGATTGTTTAATTAGTTCAATTTTAGGATCTGTTTGGTTATAGCTGAGTGGCTTCCAGCCTTTAACTAATTGACTATGTTCATCTTTTGACCAAATTAAAAGGGGCTGGGGTTAGTAAACATAGGCTAATAATTTCAGAAATAATTCAAGGGTAGTATAGGTAATTTAACAAAAAAAAATCCTGCAAATAACTGAATTGGAAACCCCTAGAACTTTCTAGATGGGGTTCCAATTAGAATTTCAGGGATTTAATGGTCTAACTTGGGCAACAAGCCAATAAATAAGGGACTAACTAGCTAAAAACTAAAAAATAAAAGAGGGACTTAGGGGTAAAATAGAAATCTGAAGGCTGCCCTAAGTTTTGCTTATAAAAAGGCATGTCCATTGCCTTGTTTCATAAGTTTGGATATCTGAAAATCCACACAAATTCCTAGAGTTCCAGAAAATTTAAAATTTGAAAAATTACTACTCCATTGAGTCTTCTTAGTTTGATCTTGAAATTTTAAGTTACAAAATTGGATTTCCAGCTTGTCTAAGGTCGAGAATGGCTTAAATGTTCCTGAATTTCAGTAGCTGAGGGTTTTAGAGATCCCTGGGAGTATTTTGAGTTTTCATTTGGGTTATTCAAGCTAGATTATATGTTTGCTGCTGTTTTGGTTGAATAAAATCATTCCATGGGCCATCTGATAGCGTTTGCTGAGCGGAATTGACTCGAAACTGCTGTTAATTGCTGCTCCTTAACTAACCTTCAGTTTTTCTCTCATTTTGTTCAAATTCCAGGTACACATCATGTAACTCTCAAGTTTGGAAGTTAAATGAAAATGCTGCCTGATTTCCTATTGATTTTCACTGTTGTACTTCTATGATTCTCAGAATTTTAGTAGATCTTCATTTGTAATTGAGAACTGGACTGTTTGGGACTGTTTCAGACTTTTAAACCGATTTTGTTTCCTTCTCCTGATCATATGAACATCGCATTTAGAAGTTGGAGTCAAATTGTCATAATAGGACTGTTTTGTTGGAATGAACTGCTCAGATTTCATTCTATCAGGGTAACTTCAATGTAGTGTAATTTCCTGCACTTGATAGGTAGTTTTAGGCTCATAATTAATTCACCTCTACGTTCCAGTTGGTTTGTATGCAAGATGTGGGTCTTTTGAAGAGCTATGATTCAAATGATGAATCCATAGTTCATTAAGGCTCTAACTACATTTTTATATTTTATATTTTTTTTTTGCTAGAATCAATGGCTGTAACCAGTTCATCTCCCAATTGTTGTAGTTCATAATTCGTAATTCAATTGCCATTTACATAAAACTTTCGTGTTATTCTATAGTCTATAATTCAATGGTTAGCATCAGTAAGCTTCATACAGTCATATACAAATCAGGATATGAAATAATGAGACATGATTGATATTTTAACTTCAAATATTCTGCTATTAATAATACAGTCTGCCTAGCTATGACCAATCTGAGCCACCAATACATGCCAAAAATAAATTTGTTTATTTCGATTATTTTGTGTAATAGGAATTAATTCCTAATTCAAGCCCTCATATTAATTCTCACGTCCATATCATCTGCCGTTACGATGTGGGTTTAGGATAGTTCGAACCTGAGAATCAGTCCAAGGGAATCCCAAGTTCATTGTAGTCACTATATGGGCGCATACCTTGGGCTAGGCTTCAACTGGAGCACATTAGGTATCTCCAAGTCGCCTCCAAGGCTGGACAATCTTTGAATAAATGGGATTTGGGCCTGGCTGCATAATAAGAAGCCCATATTGCTCTATATATTAAATACTGTATCCTCCATATTGAAGTTTAATTTTGTAATACAATTCTAGGCCTTCCAAGTTAGGTAGCGAATTTAAATTAAGAGGTTTTTCTCTTGTTTAAGTTCGGACTCGAACTTAAGGCACAAATTTTATAGTGATTAATTAATTAGGCTTTTAGAGACAATCTTTAATAGAGAACAATAGTCTCTTTAGGATAGCCTTTAAAATAAAACGAGGTGCGCCACGCCAAATAAAATCACAAATTGCGTGGCCCTCTTAATTACTCTATTAAAATATGTAGAACTCGGGGTGTACCATTTAGCGAATTTTCATGCCCCCCCGCAAAGTTAATAACACGTTAGTCACTTTAAGCACATTCTTTATTAATCTTACGTTCCTAAACTCGGGTGTGCATTTCATGTGACCCAAATCCAAATCCCAAAATGTTGAATAAATGTGTCGAGGATCCGGGTACATTTCATATGACTTGATCCAAAAATATATTTTAAACAACATTCAATTTCTTAAAAAAATTAATTAAAAGCGGTAAATACTTTTAAAAACTGCACTATGGGATGACATGTATTAAAATAAGATTTCTAGCCAATTATAATAGTTTAAGCAACCGTGCTAGAACCACGGGATCCGGGGGTGCCTAACACCTTCCCTCGGGTCAACAGAATTCCTTAGTCAAAATTTCTGGTTCGCAGACTTCACTTGGAAAGTCAAATAATTTCCTCGATTTGGGATTCAAGATAAACCGGTGACTTGTAACACCAAAAGCCAAACCTATCCCTAGTGGCGACTCTAAAATCAAATAAATAATCCCATTTTGAATAATGTCACTTAAATTGAAAAAACTCCCTTATACTCTATTCTTCGGGTTGGTGTGTAAAAAAGGAGGTGTGACAGCTCTGGCGACTCTGCTGGGGATACGAACCCAGAATTTTGGTTCAGGGTTCACGAATTCGAGCTTAGAATAATTGTTATATTTGGCTTTATCTGATTTTCCTACATGTTCCATGCTATATGTGCTAAATACTTTACCGTTTTGATGTTTGCTGAACTGTATATATAAACTGTTGCGAAACCCTTCCTCTTTCTGAGTCTTCTACATCATGGAGAAGGGTGCACTTGGTGTAGCTTCTCTTCTGTTTAGAGTCATATACCATTTAGAACGAGGTTCGGATAAGTTGCTACACCGGCAGAGCTTCTGTATCCCCGGTACGCTGCCCCCTCGGCTCGAGTTATCCGCTCGGGTAAGCCAGTTCTAGAATAATAAACCCAGGGCTTGAAACCTAGTATAACAAAGCCTCATGCCGGATCCCTTGTAGGAACGTTTGTTTTCATCATGTGTATTTGAATTAAGGGACTCAACACAGGGGTTGGGTCCGTCTAGGACAGGTGACCTGAAATGAAAAGACTATCCTGATGCATCTTACATGCTACTTATGCATTTATTTGCTCGGCTTTGCATGTTGACCGGCTTGTAAATAATGGGAGAAAGTTGAAGGAAAATAGCATTGTTAAGGTTAAGTGAGGGTAACCACTTGTTTTGAAAAAGCAATATCCTAAATAATACTGAAACTCTGCCGGATTTTTAAGAAAAAGAAAAAGATTTTTGTTTTTTAGTTGGTTTGACAGATCTGCCCGAACTACGCCAGTTTGATTCTTACCGGATGTGAGATACGTAGGCAACCTTCATCTGGTCCAACTTCCCTTTTTGCAAAAATAACCAAAAAAACAATTTTTTTCAATTTTTGTCACAAATAAGTCGGGTGATGTCATTCTTGTTAAAATAAGCCGAATGTCCCCAAAAGGGCGCCAGAAGGCTATTTTTGCAAGAACAGTCACCCTGAGTCAGTTTTAAACGGTTAGCGGACACAACCTTAAAATCTTCCCTGAAGTGCTGAAAGGCTGTATCCGCAAAACCATATCCATGTCTTTCTTAAAATAAAAAGTTTTGAAAAATAGCCACCTTTATCTTTTGGGTCAAAATAAAGCCTTAAGACATTTTAAATAAATGTGCAGGATGAGTACAATTGATATTGAATCCTTCTCAGTCCTGAGTGAGATCCCTTTGAAGCTCCACATATGGTGGAATGACTTAGGAAAGGGTAGCAGAGAAACAGTGAAAAAGATTCTGGGTGGCTTGGTCGGATTATTGGACATTAAGCCAAGGCCGGATATTATCAAATTATTGGGTTTTGCCACGACCATTGCCACATCTGTATGAAACCTTTGTCAGACCTAAGTACAGTGATGAGGAAGATTATGAGGTTTTCACGGCTGAAGAAATTGGGGAAATATGTGGGGAAATGAGAAAAGTACTCTACGAAACCCACATAGTTCAGCCGGGAGATGGCACTAGCACCCCTGGGGTGTTATACATGGGACCAAATGCCAAGCTTTAAAATTGGAAGGCTACGCCATTTCCGATCAGGCGGGAGTCTTGGTAGACCTGTCCTGCTACTTTTTCTGCATTCCGAGTTATTCTAGGGTGTAACTCGGATGTTTCTTTTAGTTTCTTGTATTTAAATTCCCAATGTAAACCCTGTTATCTTCCCAATTCCAAGAAATGAAATCAATATTTCATAGTTCATTTTTCTCTTTATTCTTTCTGATTTTCTTTATTTTCCTCTTTTATTTCTCCTTTTCAGTTATAATTATGCGGCTTTAAATAACATGACATGCTTGCGGACTTCATGCCTAGATCCAAACACGCTGTCTAATTGTGAAACAATGAACCAAGAACCGAAATATGATGAAGAAGAGGTGTTTAGGGAAATAAATCGAGAACTGGAACAATTTGAGAGTAAACCTAAGCCAAATTTGAATGATACTAAGTCGGTTAATTTGGGAACTTCTGAGGAAATCCAAAAAACCAAAATAAGCATTCACATATATAAGAAAACTCGAGATGCGATAATCCAACTCATGTTTTAGTTTAAAGATGTATTTGCTTGGTCGTATGATGACATGCCAGGGCTGAGTGTTGATCTAGTGGTGCATAAGTTGCCAACTTACCCCGATTGCCCTCCGGTCCAGCAAAAACAAAAAAAGTTTAAAACTGACATCAGTGATAAGATCAAAGAAGAAATCACGAAACAGTTGAAAGCAGGGGTAATCCGAGTAGTTCGGTACACTACATGGTTGGCTAATGTAGTCCAGTTCGGAAAAAATATGGGAAGACCCGGGTGTGTGTGGACTACAGAGATTTGAACAAGGCAAGTCCCAAAGACAATTTCCCTTTGCCCAACATCCACATCCTTGTTGATAACTTCGCCAAGCATGAGATACAGTCCTTTGTTGATTGCTACGCAAGATATCACCAAGTGTTGATGGATGACGAAGACGCAGAGAAAATGACCTTCACCATACCTTGGGGTACATACGGTTACCGGGTTATGCCATTTGGTCTGAAGAATGCTGGAGCGACCTATATAAGGGCCATGACCAGCGTCTTCCATGATATGATGTATCAGGAGATAGAGGTGTATGTGGACGACGTAATCATCAAGTCCCGAACTCAGGATGAACACGTTCGAGATTTGAGAAAGTTTTTCGAGCGGTTGCGCAAGTATGATCCGAAGCTGAACCCGACTAAATGTACATTTAGAGTTCTGTCGGGCAAACTTCTGGGCTTCATAGTCAGCATAAGAGGTATCGAGTTAGACCCAACAAAGATAAAGTCTATCCGGGATTTGCCTCCTCCGAGAACTAAGAAGGATGTGATGAGCTTGTTGGGCAGATTAAACTATATCATCCGGTTCATTTCTCAACTGACTTCCACATGTGAGCCCATATTCAAGCAATTGAAGAAAGATGCAGCAATCAAGTGGACGGATGAATGTCAAGAAGCCTTCAACAAGATCAAAGAATATCTGTCAAATTCTCCAGTCTTGGCCCACCAGAGCCAGGGAGACCTCTTTTCTTGTATCTGATGGTATTGGAAAATTCTTTTGGCTGTGTCCTCGGGAAACACGATGTAACTGGGAAGAAAGAACATGCAATCTACTACTTGAGTTAGAAGTTCACCAGTTATGAAGCAAAATATACTCTGTTGGAAAGAACCTGCTGCGCCTTGACTTGGGTCGCTCAAAAGCTAAGACATTATGTGCAAGCTTACACCACCCACCTCATAACTAGGTTAGATCCCTTGAAATACATATTCCAGAAACCAATACCCACAGGGAGATTAGCAAAATGGCAGATTCTGCTCACTAAATTCGACATAGTCCATGTCACCCACACGGTGATGAAAGCCCAGGCGTTGGCAGATCATTTGGCTGAAAATCCGGTTGACAAAGAATACCAACCGTTGAGCACTTAATTCCCAGATGAAGAGGTAAACTCAATAGAAGCAATCTCTGAAGATACCCATGCTTGGAAAATGTTCTTTGATGGAGCGGTAAACGCTAAAGGTTTGGGAATTGGGGCAATCTTGATCTCACTTACTGGTCAACACTTCCCGGCTACAGCCAGGCTGAATTTCTTCTGTACGAACAATACCGCTGAGTATGAAGCCTGCATAATGGGTATGAACATGGCAATTGACCAAGACGTCGAAGAGTTATTGATCATGGGAGACTTTGATTTGATTATCTGGCAATCCCAGGGAGAGTGGGAGACCCGAGATGTTAAGCTCATTCCCAATCGGCAACATGTGGAAGATCTCAGCAAGCGGTTCAAGTCGATAGAATTCAGGTACATTCCGTGGTCTCACAATGAACTAGCTGATGCACTCGCAACTCTAGCTTCGATGCTGCCTTACCCAGGCAATGCCCATATTGATCCTTTGGAGATTCAGATCAAGGAAAGGCATGGTTATAGTAACACGATTGAAGCGGAGCCAACCATCCAGCCATGGTATCACGACGTTAAGAGGTTTTTGAAAATGCAAGAATACCCTGAGCAAGCTACTGGAGATCAAAAGAGAACCATTAGACGACATGCAAGTGGTTTCTTCTTGAGCAGTGATGTCCTGTATAAGAGGACCCCAGACCTCAACTTGTTAAGATGTGTTGACGCCGAGGAAGCCGGAAGAATTATGCATGAGGTACACACGGGAGTGTGCGGACCTTATATGAATAGGTATATTTTGGCAAAGAAAATCTTTCGGGCAGGATATTATTGGATAACTATGGAGAAGGACTGCTTCAGTTTTGTCCGAAAATGCCATCAGTGTCAGGTGCATGGTGATTTGATTCATGCACCTCCAAAAGAACTGCATCCTATGTTAGCACCTTGGCCATTCATTGCTTGGGGCATGGACGTCATTGGGCCAATCGAGCCAAAAGCTTCAAACAGGCATAGATTCATATTAGTTGCTATTGACTACTTCATGAAGTGGGTTGAAGACATCACTCTCAAGTCAGTCACCAAGAAAGTTGTGGTAGATTTTGTGCACTCTAATCTTATTTGTCGCTTCGGCATTCCTGCAACTATCATCACGGACAATGCTGCAAACCTGAATAGTCGTTCGATGGAAGAGGTATGCGAATAATTCAAAATAATGCATAGAAATTCTACTCCCTATCGGCCCAAAGACAATGGTGTTGTTGAAGCAGCCAACAAGAACATCAAGACAATTTTGAGGAGGATGATTCAAAGCTCCAGACAATGGCATGAAAAGCTGCCTTTTGCATTGCTTGGATATCGCACTACGGTGCGCATCAGTAAGAGCAACCCCATACTTGTTAGTCTATGGAACTGAGGCTGTTATACCCGCAGAGGTAGAAATCCCTTCACTCTAGATAATCGTTGAAGCAGAAATTGAGGATAGTGAGTGGGTCAAGACTCGGCTGGAGCAGTTGTCTTTAATTGATGAAAACCGAATGGCCGCGGTTTGTCATGGGCAGTTGTACCAACAAAGAGTGGTCCGCGCTTATAACAAGAAAGTGCATCCCAGGAATTTTGAAGTGGGACAACTCGTGCTAAGACGCATTCTCCCCCATCACGAGGAAGCAAAAGGAAAATTTGCTCCTAATTGGAAGGTTCCATACATCATCAGAAAGATATTACCAAAATGAGCACTGTATCTGGGAGACATCGAAGGAAATATTCCCGAAACAGCTGTGAATGCGGATGCGGTAAAAAGGTACTATGTCTAGGCCCTTTACGGTGATACTTTGCGTAATTGAGATGACGAAGTCTTTCCTTCTTGCTATCCAAACACTATCAACCCTTTGCAAACCCATTTGAGACGGTTACTCTTCGTTGGCTACCCTCTTTGGAACCCGGAAGTATTATTGAACAAAAAACAACAAAAACAAATGTTTTCCTTGAACTACGTTTGACTTGATTCCGAAAGGATATGTAGGCAACCTCCTTCTGGGGTTCATTCACACTAAAACAAAAATTCAAAGTCCCCCAAAAAGTGAAACTGGGGCAGATGATATAATGGCTCAGCCATGGGCGTACCAAAACGGTTCCAAAGTTGTAATTCTATCCAAAATTTGTTTTACCCAAAAACCTTATCCAAATCCTTCCAATTAATTGGCAAAGGCGTGAGAATTGAAAAACAACATTGTTGGAATCTGATATAGTCCAAATTGAGAGAAAATAAAATGAGAGAGTCTTATCCGTAAAAACCTTCGGGCATCATAAGGCAACGGTGAGTAGACAAATTGAAAATAAGAGAGTCCATTTGGTGAAAACTCGTAAAGAGCACTATCTGGCAACAGTGAGAAGAGAAATGGGAGAGGTTGATTGGCGAAAACCCGCAAAGGGCACCGTTGGCCGAAAAGAAGGCACCTCCCACCATTGAAAAAGTCCTGGCAAGGTTCCTTGGTTTTGAAATACGGGTCAATAAGCTTACGAGAAGTTAGGAAAGTTTGTGCGGTTTGGGCATCCAGTCCAAGAAGCATGTCATGTTCATTGGAAGTCCGCATGCACCCCCAGGTAAGCCCCCCCCCCCGAAAAGGGACGCTTCTATTTAAATTCATCCTCTTGCTCTCTGTTTACTTTTTCCTTGAATCCCTTTCGACCTAAATCTAATTCCAAAACTATTACAAAGAAAAGGTGGCAGGACTGGTTTTTATAGGGCTTTGCCTAACAAAAGCTAAAAGAAAGTACTCAGCTTCAGCAGGTGCGTCAAGCCAATCCCGACTGGCCATGATGGTTGATGCTTTAAAAGCAAAGATATTGAGAAGGAAAGAAAGTCAAAGACAAAGGTACTAAGAGCAGAATAAAGTGAAAAGGCCAGAGCCCCACGCGGGCGAGTCATCATGAAATCCTAAAAGTTGAGTCTTTTCGGTTTGAGAAGAGATTCATCCTCAAAACCAGCAAGCAACAAAAGTTCTCAACGGAGACGATCAAGGCTACAAAACCAACTACCGTTTTAAACTAATAATTGTTCTTTGTTGGAAATTTGAAATAGCTGCAATCCAAGCAACCGTGCCAAAAAAATCGGTGACCCCAAAAGGAAAATAAATGTGCAAGCACTGAAACTGCTTTGCAGCAGGGAACCAACCAAAAGGGAAGTTTCCCCCAAATTCGTTCATGCATTATACTAAATAAAAAAAAGAGAAAAAGTGAAAAAAAATTCCCAAAAATCATGGAAGCATAGGGCACTATTCCCTAGATATCCCGGCATAACCCATGGACCTCCCTGGCATAACCCAAAAACCTTTTTTTTTCTTCTTTCTTCTTTATCCCGGCATAAACCATGGACCTCCCTGGCATAACCTAAGGATATTTTCTTTTATCCCGGCATAACCCGTGGACCTCCCTGGCATAATCCAAGGACCCTTTTTTCCTTTCCCCCCGGTATAACCCGTGGACCCCCCGACATAACCCAAGGACATTTTTTCCTTTATCCCGGCATAACCCGTGGACCTCCCTTGCATAACCAAAGGACCTTTTATTTTATCCCAACATAACCCGTGGACCTCCCTGGCATAACCGAAGGACCTTTTCTTTTATCCCGATATAACCCGTGGACCTCCCTTGCATAACCCAAGGACCTTTTTTTCTTTATCCCGGCATAACCCGTGGACCTCCCTAGCATAACCCAAGGACTTTTTCTTTTATCCCGGCATAACCTGTGGACCCCCCGACATAACCCAAGGACATTTTTTCCTTTATCCCGGAATAACTCATGGACCTCCCTGGCATAACCCAAGGACCTTTTCTTTTATCCCGGCATAACCCGTGGACCTCCCTGGCATAACCCAATGACCTTTTTTTTTTCTTTATCCCGGCATAACCCGTGGACCTCCATGGCATAACCCAAGGACCTTTTCTTTTATCCCGGCATAACCCGCGGACCTCCTTGGCATAACCCAAGGACCCTTTTTTTCTTTCTCCCGGCATAACCCGTGGACCCCCCGACATAACCCAAGGACATTTTTTCCTTTATCCTGGCATAACCCATGGACCTCCCTAGCGTAACCAAGGAGCCCCCTTTTCTTTTGTCCTAGCATAACCCACGGACCTCCTTGGCATAACCCAAAGAGCTTTTCTCTTTTATCCCGACATAATCCGTGGACCTCCCCGGCATAACCCGAGGACCCTTTTTCTTTTCTGGCATAACCAAGCCATTTTCCAGCATAACCTGGCTTCAATCTCAAGGATACACAATTCTGATTTTATCACTTAGATATGTGTCACAACTAACTCACAAAATTTTCCTAGTGAAAACTGGGGTAAAAAAATTTCGTTCGTTTGTTTGTTTGTTTTGGTGTCTGAGCAGTTTTGACCTCGAGGCACAGGGTTTGAGACCAAAAACAATGAGTCTCAATCCAAAATAAAGAAAAGAAGAAAAATAACAAAAGAAGTGAATTCAAAATGCTGAAGTGAACAAAGATGCGGACTGCTCAGAATGTGATTGAAGTCACAAGCTCCGCCTGTGCCGTTTTGACATAATGCTGAAGAGAGAACCAACACCTACAACTGGCGAGCATTAAGATTAAAATCGGAGTCCACAACAAGATCAGCTAAGGCTCAAGATCAAGTTTCAAGAAAATTATAGATAGGAATCTTGTAACTCATAATTGATAGGCATAGCTAGCTTAGCTTTGATTTTCCCTTTTGGTGTAATAAGGAGGTCATCAAGCAGTAGCAGCAGCAACAACAGTGAAATCACAGTTCCTGGTAGTCCCAGCTACCAAAACTTCTAGAACTACACTGACCTGATTCCTTTATAGCCAAGGATATGTAGGCAACATCTGAAGCGGGGTTCGGCCAGATAGTTTTCAAAAATGCTTCTCATGGAGTGCCAAGCAAGCAAAAATCTCTCATGATTGCTCAATTATCTCTGTCCTAAAACCCTTCGTGTCTCCGAGCAAATATGGATAGTTGCGAGCTCGTGATTTTTGCCTCGCTTGAATTATTCGTATAGAATACATAAAATTAGGATTTTTTCTTTAATTATTTGATTTTTAAGATTTAATCGCATGCTTGTTTGCATTTTTGTATGAATTGTTAATTGATATAAGTCATAAAAAATACAAAATAGCATGCTTGCATTTAGGATCTCATTTTAATATTTTTATTAGTTAATTAACGTTACAAAAATGAAAGAAAATAATAAAAATAGTCCTTTTTATATTTTTACTTTAAATTTTGATTTTTCCTTAGTTTTCTTTTAAATTAGGATTTAGTTAATTTTGAATCTAATTAGTTTAATTTTAGAGTTAAGTCAGGTCATTGTTATTTTTGATTTTGCTTTTAACAAAAACAAAAAATATAAAATAGAAATGAAAGAAAATTTAAAATTAGAAGTCTCAGTATTAAAACCGATTTTTTGGCCAATTTCGACCCCAGCCCAAGCCAAACCTCCCAAACCCGTTTCAAACCTAGGCCCAATCCAAACCATACCCGGCCCAACCCTCTTTAATCGAAACGACGTTGTTTCTTAGTCTATTAATCACGACCGTTGGATCTTATCACTTTAACGGTCCGGAACTAACAATGATTAGGATATATAAGTATCGGACAGCCCTACCCCCTTCAGAACCCCCCTACCTTCATCTCTCTCACAACCACCATCTACCACCGTCTACCACCATCCCTCCGCCATCGACCAGAAATCGCCTCCGCAGGCGGCAATTAACCAATCACTCCCAAAATTACACCATAACACCTCCTCATCCTCCTCATCACGGATCTGACCTTCATCCCTCTCAAATATCATCCTAGCTCTTCGAATATTCGAATCAGTGGTCGCCGCCTCCGCCGTGTCCGGCGGTGCTACCTCCAAACATTACCAAATTAACACCATAGCCTCCCCTCCTTCTCCCCTCACCAAATCTGACTTCAGTTTCCCTCAAAACACACCCAAACCCTTCTAATCTTCGTTTGAATTTACGAACCCTAGCCGCCGCCTTTGTTCTTCGGTGGCGGCGCCATCATCAAACCTCACTGAAATGACACCCCACAACCTTCTCGACCTCCTCTTCCCAAACCCCGAACTAATTTCCCCCAAATCAAGCCATAATTGTACGAATTTTAAATCTAGGGTTGGAATAAAACTGGGTCAAATTTCTAAGGTTAATCCATGTTCAAATAGGTCCGAAAATAATGCTATGTGCTTGTTCTTGGCAAGAACAAGCATATAACGTTATTTGGGGACTCAATTCAAGGTCAATCTACTGAAAGATCAAAATTAGTAAGTTTCCTTCTCGTTTGATTATTTATTTATTTTTTATGTGATATTCCCCTCCTTGATTAATTGTTCTTCATGTTAATTGATTTAGAAATTTTAGGGTTTTAATTGATTTTTGTTTCTGTTGATTCTGTTTTGTTTTAATTCTTATTTGTTGGTTTAATTTTTGTTCTGTTTGATTTTTTGTTAGTTTGATTTTGTTTCGATTAAATAATCCATGATTGCTGTTGTTAATTTGATTTTAGCTTCAAGTTAGTTTGATTCCCATTAATTGTTAGTTCATTGATTGTTAGATTTAATGTCATTATTAGTTAGATTATTTAATTACTTCAATTTTAGGATCTGTTTGGTTATAGTTGTGTAGCTTCCAGCCTTTAACTAATTGACTATGGTCATCTTTTGACCAAATTAAAAGGGGTTGGGGTTAGTAAACATAGGCTAGTAATTTCAGAAATAATTCAAGGGTAGTATAGGTAATTCAACAAAAAAGAATCCTGCAAATAATTGAATTGAAAACCCCTAGAACTTTCTAGATGGGGTTCCAATTAAAATTTCAGGGATTTAATGGTCTAACTCGGACAACAAGCCAATAAATAATGGACTAACTAGCTAAAAACTGAAAAATAAAAGAGGGACTTAGGGGTAAAATAGAAATATGAAGGCTACCCTAAGTTTTGCCTATAAAAAGGCATCCCATTGCCTTGTTTCACAAGTTTGGAGATATGAAAATCCACACAAATTCCTAGAGTTCCAAAAAATTTAAAATTTGAAAAATTACAACTCCATTGAGTCGTCTTAATTTGATCCTGAAATTTTAAGTTACAAAATTGGATTTCTAGCTTGTCTAAGGTCGAGAATGACTTAAATGTTCCTGAATTTCAGTAGCTGAGGGTTTTAGAGATTCCTGGGAGTATTTTGAGTTTTCATTTAAGTTATTCAAGCTGGATTATATGTTTGCTGCTGAGCGAAATTGACTCGAGACTGCTGTTAATTGCTGCTCCTTAACTAACCTTCAGTTTTTCTCTCATTTTGTTCAAATTCCAGGTACACATCATGTAACTCTCAAGTTTGGAAGTGAAATGAAAATGCTGCCTGATTTCCTATTAATTTTCACTGTTGTACTTCTAGGATTTTCAGAATTTCAGTAGATCTTCATTTGTAATTGAGAACTGGACTGTTTGGGACTGTTTAAGACTTTTAAACTGATTTTGTTTCCTTATCCTGATCATATGAGCATTGCATTTAAAAGTTGGAGTCAAATTGTCATAATAGGACTGTTTGCTAGAATGAACTGCTCAGATTTCGTTCTATTAGGGTAACTTCAATGTAGTGTAATTTCCTGCACTTGATAGGTAGTTTTAGGCTCATGATTAATTTACCTCTACGTTCCAGTTGGTTTGTATGCAAGGTGTGGGTCTTTTGAAGAGCTATGATTCAAATGATGAATCCATAGTTCATTAAGGCTCTAACTACAGTTTTATATTTTTTTATTTATTTTTGCTAGAATCAATGGCTGTAATCAGTTCATCTCCCAATTGCTGTAGTTCATAATTCGTAATTCAATTGCCATTTACATAAAACTTTCGTGTTATCCTATAGTCTATAATTCAATGGTTAGCATCAGTAAGATTCATACGGTCATATACAAATCAGGATATGAAATAATGAGACATGATTGATAGTTTAACTTCAAATATTCTGCCACTAATTCTGCTACTAATAATACAGTTTGCCTAGCTATGACCAATCTGAGCCAACAATACATGCTAAAAATAAATTTATTTGCTTCGATTATTTTGTGTAATAGGAATTAATTCCTAATTCAAGCCCTCATATTAATTCTCACGTCCATATCATCTGCCATTACGATGTGGGTTTAGGATAGTTCGAACTTGAGAATCACCCCAAGGGAAGCCCAAGTTCATTGTTGTCACTATATGGGCGCATACCTTGGGCTAGGCTTCAACTGGAGCACATTAGGTATCTCCAAGTCGCCTCCAAGGCTGGACAATCTTTGAATAAATGGGACTTGGTCCTGGCTGCATAATAAGAAGCCCATATTGCTCTATATATTAAATATTGTATCCTCCCTATTGAAGTTTAATTTTGTAATACAATTCTAGGCCTTCCAAGTTAGGTAGCGAATTTAAATTAAGAGGTTTTTCTCTTGTTTAAGTTCGGACTCGAACTTGAGGCACGAATTTTATAGTGATTAATTAATTAGGATTTTAGAGACAATCTTTAATAGAGAACAATAGTCTCTTTAGGATAGCCTTTAAAATAAAACGAGGTGCGCCACACCAAATAAAATCACAAATTGCGTGGCCCTCTTAATTACTCCATTAAAATATGTAGAACTCCGGGCGTGCCATTTAGCGAATTTTCATGCCCCCCGCAAAGTTAATAACACGTTAGTCACTTTAAGTACGTTCTTTATTAAACTTACCTTCCTAAACTCGGGTATGCATTTCATGTGACCCAAATCCAAATCTCAAAATGTTGAATAAATGTGTCGAGGATCCGGGTACATTTCATGTGACATGATCCAAAAATATGTTTTAAACGACGTTCAATTTCTTAAATTTTTTAATTAAAAGCGGTAAATAATTTTAAAAACTGCACTATAGAATGACATGTATTAAAATTAGATTTCTAGCCAATTATAATAGTTTAAGCGACCGTGCTAGAACCACGGGATCCGGGGGTGCCTAACATCTTCCCTCGGGTCAACAGAATTCCTTAGTCAGAATTTCAGGTTCGCAGACTTCACTTGGAAAGTCAAATAATTTCCTCGATTTGGGATTCAAGATAAACCGGTGACCTAGGACACCAAAAGCCAAACCTATCCCAAGTGGCGACTCTGAAATCAAATAAATAATCCCATTTCGAATAATGTCACTTAAAGTGGAAAAACTCCCTTATACTCTATCCTTTGGGGTGGTGTGTAAAAAAGGAGGTGTGACAGGCGGTCCTTGAACATCTTGGTGACCAGCCTTTGACAAGTCGCCCCTGCGTTTATCAACCTGAATAGCATGACTCTGTAGCAGTACGTCCCATGATGGGTGATGAAACTTGTCTTTTCCTGGTCCTCCTCCTCCATGAGGATTTAGTTGTAACCTGAGTAGGCTTCTAGGAAACTTAACAACTTGTGCCCTGCCATTGCGTCAATGAGTTAGTCGATGTGAGGCTACAAAAAGGAGTCTTTAGAGCAGGTCTTGTTTAGGTTCATAAAGTCCACGCACATTCGCCACTTTCCGTTTTCTTTTTCACCATGACCACGTTGGCGACCCATTGGGGGTATTTCGACTTCAGACGAAGCAGTTGGCGAGTAGTTTATTCACCTCATCATGGACAGCCTCGTTGATTGCAACATTGAATTTTCTTCTTACTTGTCATACCGGCAGGTACAGTGGATCAATATTAACTTGTGCGTGGTAATGTCTTTTGGGATACCTGGCATATCTTCATGGGAGAAAGCAAACAGATCGCCGTTGTCTATTAAAAATTTATGAAATTTACTTGGTTCTGAGAGTGTGTGGCCGATGTAAGCCTTTTTGCTATAGTCGTTGTTGTCTAGTTGGACGGGGTCAAGATCTTCTACCTTTGACCTTGTGGCCTCCACGATGTTGGGATCCTTGATGAAATCTTTTTGTTCGTCGAGTTTCGACCCTGACTTTGGTAATTACTATGCTCCCGAGCCTATTTCCTTTAACTATTGGGTATATGTACAATCTTGGGCAATGCGATAGCATTCTTGGGATGTGCATTATTCGCCTCGGATGCTAAATATCCCCCACGGAGTAGGAAACTTGATTATATAAGCTGGATGGGACAGCTCTCATAGCATGTATCTAGGGTCTTCCTATGATGGCGTTGTCAGTTGTTTCCTGGTTTATGACATGAAATGTTGTTTTTAGGGTGAATCCCCCAGCCAGAACGAGCAGTGTTATCTCTCTTGAGGTTCGCTCAACTGCATTGTTAAAACCTGTTAGCATAATGTAGCAGGGTACTATCTTGTACTCAAGTCTCATATGTGCGAGAACTCGAGGGTGAATAATACATGCACCACTCCCGTCATCTACCATCATTCTTTATATGTCAGTATCTGAAATACTTAAGGTAACGAAAAGAGCATCGAAGTGAGGAAAAGTCAAACCGTGGGTATCTAACTTATCAAACATGATACTGTCTTCGAGGTCATCGTACTGTTCATGGGTGATTGACCGCTTTAGTTTATGTATGGTGGTGAATTTTACGTGATTAATTGTTTCTTTGCCGCCTCCGTCGATGATCATTTGGATGGTGCGGGTGGGGAAGGGTGGCTTTGGAGGGCCTTTGATCGCAGCAAACTCAACCTCACACAACGGTAGAAAGAGCGGGCATTAAAACTTTTACCCGAATAGTGGTATCGGGGTCGATCTTCCACAGGGAGCTTGGAATGGAGTTGCGTATTTGTATAAACTAAGAATGCATTTGTTCTTCTAATTGCACTTCTAACATTTTTGGGTTTTCTTTTGATTACCTACTACAATTTATCAACTACAAGTTTAAAGCTACGTTATGCTAAGATATTGATTCTAAGTTGTATGCAATATAGAGAAAGGCACTNACCCGGTTGACTCTCTCGAGACCAATTGGGTCGACCAATTTGCCCAAGCAATTTATGGTTCAAGTTGGGTAATTACTCTCTCGAGGTTTAACCCGTTAATTGGGACTACCATTCGCATGGGTCCATCCCAATTCCTTGTTAATATTAATCTTGGGGTCATAGACTCTCTTTCTCAAGAAGAGTCAAACCCCACTAAGCTAGACTTAGTGTTTGCAACCACCAAATCTTAATGAAAACATAAGATTAACCCAAATAACAAATACCCAACATCATTCATGCACTAAACAATCACACCCATTAATTACCCACACTAGGGTTGAGTCACAACCCTAGCTAATGGGTTTAGCTAGCCATAATTAAAGAAGAAATAGAAGAAATAGATGATGAAATAACCATACTAATTAATTACTAAGAAGAAACTACAAAAACCTATTGAGAAATTAATGCTAAAGTGCAAAAATAGGCTAAAACTTCGGTTCTCACGAGCGCAACTCAATATTTGATACAAAACTTACCCTAAAAGTGGTAAAATGTTCTATTTATACTAGGCTGGAAAAACCGAACAAAAATACCCCTGCGGGGTCAGTACGGACCGTACGAACATGGCACGCGGCCGCACTGGGTTGCTTGGCTCTTGAAACTTGCTCTCTAAAGATGTTTATGCGGACCGTACAATGATGTAATGCGGCCGCATGACGACTGGCGCGGACCGCGTGAACTTGCAGTGCGGCCGCATGGGCGGCTTGTGGTAGTCTCTGGACTTTTGTGGTGCGTCCGCGTAATCTTGATGGTGCGGTCCGCACTAAATTCTGAATGTCCTTGCTTTTATGATCTTTGACACTTGAGCAGGTCTCACTCCATTTCGAGCCGATTTTTTTTTGACTTTTGTCATTTTGTCGCTCAAACCTGCAATCAAGCGCAACTTATAAGCATTCTGGGTCTATTTTATGGCAAATCCTATATAAAGCATAGGCAAGTATGGGCATAAAATGTGTTAAAATCACAGTTATCAACTCCCCCAAACTTAAACCTTTGCTTGTGCTCAAGCAAATAAAATAAGACCCACCCCCCGAAGGAAAACATCCAAGTAATTCTAGCTTATCCTATAGTAACCTCGTCACACATCAATTGGGACTAACAATTGCCCTCAATACGAATGCATCATTAACACATTTTTAGCTTTTAAGAACTATGGATCAAATGTGACACAAGAGCATCAAGGTTTGACTCATTTCATCAAGGAGCTTTTCTCAAATACCTTGGTCATTGTGGAACCCAAACTCACACATCCTCAATTCTCCCTAAGCAGACCTCACCCTTTTAAAGTAATGACACACAAACCTAGGTTGATGGATTTTTCACTCATTTATCTCAAAAAGAAGGTCATAAGTCCGGCTCTAGGTACCATATGCTTGCCCCTTGTGTAAGTATCCACTAATGTAGGTACCGTTCAACTTAAGATCATATAGGGCTTTTGTGGTCATTGTAAAGGCTTTTGGGTAAAGGTAGAATATGTTTTGTTCAAGTGGGTTCAATCTTCCCTCAAGCACTTCTTTTGATTCATTTTGGCACATTTTCTTGACTCATTTGAGTATTCACTTCTTTTTCGAGGGGTTAGAGGGACACACTGTCGCTCTTTGAAATACAACACATTTCTCCTTTTTCCACTTTTTCACAACCTTATTCATTTTTGTTTTCTTTGAATCCCCTTTTTGACCTGATTCAATTTGGTCTTTTTCTTTGTCTAGTCTTTTCTTCCTTTTTCATTGCCTTCCTTTTCTTTTGCTTTTGCACCTTTTACCACATTGTTTCTTTTCTTGTCTCCCTCCCCCAAACTTAAACATTTGCCATCTACTCAAGGGAAGATTTGGGTGCCAAGAGAGGGTGTCATTAAGAACGGGTATAGGCTTGTAGCTTTTGTTCTTGAAAGAAGAAGGTTTAAGGCTAAAAGGGGTTAGCTAGGGATCATTTCATCGGTAGGTCATGGAATTGTTCAATCTTAGCATTTTGGATCAAGGAGGGCCTATACTCACTTCTCAAGCCAAATTTCACCTAGGATTTCGCTTCAACAAACACTCGGGGCAAGTTATAGACCATCGGCTCGGAGCTTAGACTCATGATTCGAATTCTCACCACACACACTCAAGGATTGCCAAAGACGTCGAGTCGAGGGCCCAAAACAACCTTAGTTACGATTCAAGCGCACAATGGCCCCACACGACCATATGATAATTGTTTGGTCAACACAAGAGTCTCAAGGCCACCATTTTTCACCATCCTAAACACAACATTATGTCTTTGACCATGGTATCAAAGGCAAATGTGTTAGGCCCAAGTGAAGGTTGCCTGAGGTCCCCTTAACTACGAAATATTGAAAATCAAAAGAAGAAAAATAAAAAATGGACTCAAACCCTTAAGAAGGTTGTCACGCCATCTATCATTGGGAAGAGCCACCCGGTTCGCACAACACTCTACCCTTGGAAAGAACCGTGGCATTAAGAAAACCAAGGCTTATTGAAAATACCAAAACCAAAACAAAGGACAACGAGCCTCACTACTAAGCTAAAAATGAAAAATTTGACAAAAATAGAAAAATCAAATGAATATGTACAATGGGGAGTAGAATATACAACGGGATGAATATATACATAAGAGTCTAAAAGTAGCCAAAGTCAAAGGTTATATACATGCTAACTATTTAAGAATTCAAAACAATCCAAAACATAGACTAGAAATGAAATAAATATATACAGTTATCCAGTGTATTAGAATCAAAATGGTAGGGCACACCCCATGAATAAAAGCTGGCATTGTCCCCAATGCCATCTACCAAAATAAGCTCAAAAACAGAGATAAAGGATATAGAGTGGCTCCTCAAGCCTGATCTGTCTGCATGGGGTCTCCGGTCGTCCCCTGCTCTTCTGTAGTAGCCAGGACCTCAAACTGGTCTCCGGCCTGCTGCTCTGAAGCTGGTATAGGATCCTGCTACTGGACCGGTAGAACATTTGGCACATCACTGGAGGGAGTGCCCTGAAGCTCAGCTAACTCAATCACGACTCCCTCAGTGTTGGGCAACTTCCTCTTCTTCCTCAGCGGTTTGGGTGCTCGCTCCTACTGTGGCTCAGGTACTGGAACTGCTGCTGGAGGGGCTGGGTCCCCGAATAACAAGTCTAACGGCATATGATCCTCCATTAGCTTGTTCACATCTGCTCGTAGTACCTTTACCGACTCCTTTGATGCCCTGGACTTCCTTATTTTCTTGTGCTCTTGGGCCAACTTCTTCAAAGCTGTGCTGTGAGCCCCAATTGCCTCAGTCAAGGAAGTCTGAGTTCAATTATCTTCTTCTGGTTAGCTAGGAGTGTCTGCAGTGTTTCCTCAATAGACAGAGGAACCTGAACAGTGGCCGGTGTAGACTGAGCCTCAACTGAAGTAGCTAATATGGACAACTTGGATGTCGCTACGGACATCCAGTTGTTCAAACTGGCCAATGTCATAGATAGTTGCTGGGTTGTCAATGGGTTCGTCCGGGAAACAGGGACTATAGGGGCAGCTGAAGAACTAGGGCCTGCAGAAGAGGAGGTCCTATCAACTGGGACATATATAGCTGGAGTGGAGGGAAACACCGTAGAAGGCTCAACCTCAACCGGCTCCTCAGACTGGCCGGTCGGGGCAGAGGTGGATGACTTGCTTTTCTTGCCCCCCATTTGGGTTATCCGGACCTTGAATACTGAACCAGGAGAAGGAAGCTATTGGGCGCACTTTCACATCATAATGCATTTTCTTCACCTTCAAGTCTGAGAAATACAAGGTCAAAGTGTTTGGGTAAGGATAGTTCCACGAGCTGTCAATACCCATAGCAGTGATTGCCCTGTACATAACATTCCCCACATTGATAGGGAATCCCGCCATAATGGAAGCAATGAGCACAGTCCGGGGAAGGGGGACGGACTGGTCATGAGAAGTGAGATCCAACCTATTGTACACAAAGGTGAGCCACCCTCTCGCCTCGAAATTCATATTCTTCCTAAGTATTTTCACTCTAGCTTGTATCCAATCTAGAACAACACCTGGATGCGCTAAGAACTCAGCTAACCATGGGCGAACCTCCTCTTTTAGTGCCAACTTCTCCAAGTATTGGCTCTCGTCTTCGTCCTTGAAACCCAAATAGTCGTTGAATGATTTTCCCGAAAATACCACATCCTTGTTTCTCACTTTGGTCACAATGGAGTTCTTTTTGGTGTATGGTCACAATGGAGTTCTTTTTGGTGTAGGCAACATTTGTGTAGAACTCATTGACCATGTGCTCATTTGCATCTACCAACCCATCACTGAAATTGTCCCACCCGCTTCTCGTTTGAAATTTCTCATGGACTTTGGGTAGGAGTGGCAATAGGTCCTTGGTTATGATACACCTCTCGGGGATGAGATGGCTTTTGGCCCACATTTCCCGAAATTTGTGGAATGCCACTTGACTCACAAAACGGTCTTCCCACACTTCAGCCTTCCTCGTTCGTTCAACACCACCAACCTCGGGTACCCCACTAACCGGGACCTCCTCATCACTGTCAGCACTCTCCCCAAATTCTGAAGCTGTGGGGGATATGGAGTATTTGCCGCTGCCCGCTGCTGAGCCATCAGACAACTCAGATTGTATAGCTTGTGGATCTTGGGCTGGGATTGAGGGGGCTTGCCCCGACTCAGCTGATAGTTCCTGAGAGGGAAGGTACTCACTCCCCGACTACTCCTCATCAGTCACTACTTGTTTCCTTGTCTTTAACTTGGGTTGAGGAGTGAGTTTCTTTAGTTTAGCTTTCCCTCCCCGGGATGGTTCACCTCGACCGGGTTGTTTGGCTCCTCGTCCTCTTTGTTTCACCATTTTCTGCACACAAACGATTCTAACATTGTTAGTATAGGCCAGTACAGTGTTATCTCATGCAGAATAAAGTAGAAGATTAAGAAGCAGTGTTGCATGTAATGTATTCATACAAGACCCATGCGGATCGCGCCAACAGGGCATGCGGCCGCACAGGGTAATAATGAAGAGCTCCAACTCTCTGATCATGTCCCATGCGGGCCGTGCCAACAGGTCATGCAGCCGCGCTGGAACAGCGCGGACCGCACAAACTTGTAATGCGGCCGCACTGGGTTTGAGGGCTCTCTGAACTTCTCTGGCGCGGATCGCGCAAACTTGGCATGCGGCCGCGCTGGGCTATCATTCCATTGGAGACCATTCTGGATCTCACTGGCGCAGGCCGCTCAACCGAGTCCTGCGACCGCGCTGGGCTATTATTACTGGGATAATTAGGGTTTACAAAAATAGGCCAAATCTTGTCCCTATTCATTTATATCATGTCCATCATATCAAAGAACAACAAGAATAACTTAAACTATCCTAAACATGAATAATGAAGAACAAAAATAAAGAAATGAAGAAGTTGTCACTAAGGCAAGAAGTATGAAAAATATGAAGAAATTAACACTAATTAAAAACTAATGTGAGAAATATGTTACTAGGGAAGTGAAGAAATGCTCTTGATGATGCAAATGAGTGTCTCAAGATGAACAGTGCAAAATTAGGGTTCAGAGGTCGGGTTGGCGAAAAGTTTACAATGAAGCCTTGGGGGCTTATTTATAGAAAAAAAGACGTGGGCCCCCAACTTACCTTCCAGCGCAACCGCGTAAACATGATCGGGGACCGCGCTGGACTTACCTCATAGGACTTAGGTTAACAATTATGATGCGGGCGCACCAATGTGAACGCGGTCGCGCGGTACAGCGCGGACCGCACAATCTTGGGATGCGGCCGCACCAAACAACTTTAGAGACTTGGCAAGGTTTGCCTTGGCTGGTGCGGACTGCATGAGTAAGGGTGCGGCCGCACTAGCCAACTTCAGAAACTGGGTAACTTTGTGCATAGTTGCTTTTCATTGATTCAACACAATCCCTGCAACATCTCACAAACCATTAGCTCAAAACTATTCCACAACAGAAATCAAGAAGAAAGAAAAAGACATGGGTTGCCTCCCAAGAAGCGCCTGATTTAACGTCGTGGCATGACGCAAGTTACCATCACAGTCATTTCAAATGAATAAGCGCCACCACGTGGATTTCATCAATCTTGCCCAAGTAATGCTTGACACGATGCCCATTGACTCGGAAAACTTTACCATTTTTATTCTTGAGATCAATAGCACCAAATGGAGTAACACCAACCACCTCAAATGGGCCGCTCTACTTTGGCTTTAGTTTGCCCGGAAACAACCTTAACCGGGAGTTAAAGAGGAGAACCATATCGCCAACCTTGAATTCTTTCCCTCGAGCATACTTGTCATGAAGGTACTTCATCTTATCCTTGTACAAGGACGAGCTGGAGTAAGCATGAAATCGAAACTCATCAAGTTCATTCAATTGTTCAAC
>MU712610.1:73185-99449 GCA_026770625.1 Nicotiana glauca
TTTTTTTTTTTTAGTGGAGTACTTATTTTAGTCAATCTGTTTCAAATTAACTCACATGTTCGAGATTATTTGACAGGTTTTGATAAGTTGTCTGAGTTAAGGATTTTGAAGGTTCTTGATTTAAGTGGTAATAAGTTCAATCTTAGTGTGCTCTCGTCTCTCAGTCAGCTTTCATCTCTCAAGTCGTTATTTCTCAGCGGCAATCCTTTGGACAGTGTCCCTACTAAACCTAGTAAGTATTTACAGTAATTTCTTTCTCAATTCACTATGCTTGATTACTTTAATTTAAGTGCTTGAGTGTTATGTTTGTTTTCCCGAAAGTTGTTGAATATATCCGTAGAAAGGAGGCTTGGCGTAACTGGTAAAGTTGTTGTCAAGGTTCGAGGCAGGGAAACAGTCTCTCTTGCAAAAATGCAAGGTAAGGTTGCGTACAATAGACCCTTGTGGTCCGGCCCTTACCCGGCCCCACGCATAGCGGGAGCCTAATGCATCGGTAAAGTTGGTGTAACTAGTAAAGCTGCTGCATGTGACCAAGAGGTCATGCGTTAGAGTCGTGGAAACAGCTTCTTGCAGAAATGCAGGGTACGATTGTGTACAACAGACCCTTGTGGTCCGTCCCTTCCGGATCCCACACATAGCAGGAGTTTAGTGCACCGGTAAAGTTGGTATAACTGGTAAAGTTGCTGCCATATGACTAGGAGGTCAAGGGCCGTGGAAACAATTTCTTGCAGAAATGCAGGGTAAAGTTACGTATAATATACCCTGTATAAAAACAACTTCTTCTTTTTTTTTTTTCTAAATATATCTATAAGTCCATATTATACTGCCTAATTTGTACTACTAGTATCTTTGTATACTTCTCAAAGCTAATTACATTACAGGCTTTGACAAACTCACAAATTTGAGCAACTTGGAAGTCCTTGATTTAGGCTATACTCTCAGAAATCACAACGATCTGCAATCAATCTTAAGTGAGTTTCTCGATTTTCATCCGAAATGTTATACAGTCAAATCTCTCTATAACAACCTCGTTTGTTCTAATATGTTTTGGCTGTTGTAATGAAGTGTTGTTATACATAGAGGACATATATTATAATATAATATATAACATAATAATTGATTTCCAGAAACATTTGACTTTTATAGCGAATGAGAGATGTTGTTACAGAAATATGTGAATGTATACACGTTTTGTGGTATGTGAAGTACAAATGGAGTTGTTAATGTATAGTGACATCGTTCTTCATTAAAGCAGATTTAAATGATTTCACCAGATTGAAGTATCTGGATATATCCGGGAATCATTTACATACTTTTGGATCATTTGATTACGGTATGTTGGTTTCAAGTTCTCGCTACATTAGCTTAATTAGTCTGATTTCATTTCTTTGATTTATATTTGTCGATTGCACTTCTGCAGACTGGTGTCATTTTAAAAACCTTCAAGAGCTCAGAGTTGGTAATAATAACTTTGATGGAAGGCTTCCCTCTTGTCTTGCAAACTTAACCTTTCTTCAAAGTCTCGATATCTCTAACAATCGGTTCACTGGAAATATTGCGTCTTCTCCGCTTTCTAAACTCACATCTCTCGTATCTCTAAACATTTTGAATAACAACTTAGAAGTACCGGTTTCCTTCGAGGCCTTTACTAATCATTCTAGCCTTATAGAGGTATATACTGATGGAAATATCGGTGTTCCAGAAACTGAAAATCGTCGTGCTTGGGTTCCAATGTTCCAACTTGAAATATTTTCCATGTCGAATTGTACTCACCTTCATACGCTGCCTAGATTTCTTCTCTACCAAAATCAGTTGACATTCCTTGATTTTTCATTGAACCATTTAAGAGGAAGTTTCCCGAATTGGCTATTCCAAAATAATACACAACTTACAGGATTGTCTCTGGGTGGTAATGCTTTCATTGGATCCTTCAACCTGCCTTTACATGCCCAACCTAGTGTCAAGTACATCGGTATATCAGAGAATCGATTACATGGGCAACTTCAAGCAAACATAAGTTCAGTGTTTCCAAATCTCGTACTTTTGAAAGTGAGTGGAAATTGTCTCGAGGGACAAATACCTGCTAGCGTTTGGCAAATGAAACGTCTTGAAGCACTAGATTTGGCAAACAACCACTTTTCAGGAGAATTACCAACGGAAGTTGTTATTCCAGCGTCATTGCAATATTTGCATTTGAATGGAAACAACTTCACTGGTGAAATTCCGAAATCACTTTCTTCCACTAATTTGGCAGTGCTCGAACTCAGTAACAATAGTTTGTCTGGCATGATTCCGCAGTGGATGGGTCAAATGTCAGGATTAGTCCTACTTTCCATGTCTCATAATCATCTTCGAGGTCCTATTCCCATGGAATTGTGTTATCTAGATCGTCTCAGGTTCTTAGACTTGTCAGAGAACGAGTTCTCCGGATTGGTTCCATCTTGTTTCAGCCACTTGGAACACCTTTTTCTCAACAAGAATCACCTGAGTGGAAACCTTACCCATGGATCGACGAACAACTCAGCTTTGCTCACTCTGGATCTCAGTGATAATAATATTGTAGGAAGCATTCCACAATGGATTGGCAACCTTTCTGCACTCAACATTCTTCTTCTTAAAAACAACAAATTTGAAGGTGAAATTCCAAACCACCTATGTCATCTACAAAGATTGAGAATGCTCGACTTGTCTCATAATCAACTCACAGAATCAATTCCTAGCTGCTTGAGTAACATAAGTCAAGAGGTGACTTCTCAACAAATGTTTCGCTTACCAGCGCTGAAAAGTTTTGCTTTTCAAAGTGTAGCATTTACGAGTGTATACACTATGTTTGATGCGGTAAGAATGAAGGTAGAGTTTACAACAAAGAGCTCTTCCCTTAATTATGAAGGCGGCCCCCTACTTTACATGTCTGGCATTGATCTTTCTTCAAATCACTTAAGCGGTGAAGTTCCCATTGAGCTTGGTAACTTAAGTGAGATACAAGTACTGAACTTTTCGCATAACAATCTCGTTGGATCAATTCCAGAGACATTCTCCAATCTGCATGAAATAGGATGCATAGATCTTTCCTACAACAAGTTGAGTGGAAGAATTCCTGATGAGTTACTAGAGCTACATTCGTTGGCAGTCTTCAGCGTAGCACACAACAATTTATCAGGTGCTGTACCCGAGCTTAAAGGTCAGTTCAGTACATTTGACGAAAGCAGCTATGAGGGCAATCCTTTTCTTTGCGGACCACCATTGCATATCAATTGCACAAGTGCTCAATTGGAACATCCGGTTCAATCAAACGATGGAAACGAAGAAGAAGGAGAAGATGGATTCATAGATATGGAGATATTCTACATAAGCTTTTCAGTGGCTTTTCCAGTTTTTTTCATTGGGGTCATCACAACTCTTTGTGTAAATAGCAGTTGGCGAAATCGATGGTTTCACTCTGTAGAGAACCTTGTATTCTCATGCTACTATTTTCTGGTAGACAGAGTTACTAATATCTGTAGTAAGGTAACATCTTGACTATTATGTATATCCAAGAAATTGCAAAATTAAATATACTTGTGGAGTGAGTCTTCTGAACAAATTTACAGCACTTTTTTTTTGTTCAAAGTACCAGAAATCGCATTGGATTCCAATTAAATAATGAGTTTTTTTAGTTAAAAAAAATAAAACAGTTCTGAGATTCTACCATGAATACAGGACTATTTACTTCCTCAATGTCACTCCAGGCTAATACATTTGCTATGTAGTCAATTAATAGCATATTTGTTGATACATTAGTAGGTTTTACATATATATCTCTACTCTGCATGGAAAGTTATAATTTCAGATGAACCCATAGACGTAAGACTACATCCGCCCCTGCCTAAATACGGTCTCAGTTGACTAAGATCAAAACCAGCATATTAAAAAGAACCAATTCAACCACTACAACCACATTGACCATACAAATAGGAGATCAACAAAACCTGTGAAGACTCAACTACCGTCCACTGAGGCACTGCTGCTCATCGGGTAACTGTATTCAAGTTGAGCCCATATTAACGAGAATATAGAATCATTCAAGTCAGACTATTTATGTCTAATCCCACCAGTCATATCCTAGTTTGAAGTGGCGAGAGGTGGATTTTCTCTTTTGCATTCGATACTCTTGGTCTTACAAGTGCAAAAAATCCAAAATTTTGCAAAACTTGACGTTACAAGAGTCCAAATCTTTTATTTAAGGATACAATGATCGGTAAACTAAAGGTAAATGGATCTGTTCTCAGTTAAATACAGCTATATTACCTTCTGATACCACCAATTGCTATGCCAGTAATAGCTTTCTCGAATGCCGTTATTATCTGAATATATGATAAACAGCAATGCTGTTGAAAACCTTTCTCACAGCTTTAAAAAGTGCCAGGAAAAAAATCAAGCATAACTGACAAAGTGTGGTAGAATCGGTATAATTTGTTTATCCTAATATATGACTGTTCGCAACAAATTTTTGTAAGACGAAAAATAAACTGCAACAAAAATCATAGTAAGAAAAAGAGATTTTATTGATAAATATTTGTGAGTATAATTCTATGTATTCCTTGATTCCCCTCTCTAAAATTCTCCGTGATTCGAGGGCTTGAGAAGGTCTTTCTCAAATGTAGGATGATACAGACCTCCTTGTGATGAGCAGCACTTTGTTGTCTCTATGTTTGTGGATGCCCTTGTCGAAATGGAGTTAGCGTATGGAACTAACCTCCATTGTTGGTTGACCTCAAGCTCTCACAGAGAGGAGAAGAAGAAGACTCTAGAAGCAGAGAGAGAAATCACTTTGTATCATTATTATGTATTGATATTTTCTAGAATAGGAAAATGTATATACACTTAATGTAAAGGAAAAATTTGTACTAAAGATTGTAATGACTATACTACCCTTCTACAACTAACTAACTAGTTGATAAATACAATACACTAACATACTACTAACATACTACAAAATACAATAAACTCAATAGCCCTCACCAATTGCGGAGTGTTCTTCTCCAACTCTGAATGTCTCGAGAGTTAGTTATGTAACCCCTCTATTTATAGTTGTAGAGGGTGGACAGTCAGGCTACATAAGACTCTCTTGCTTGATTTTGATTGGCCCATGTCATTTTAGCCATTTAGCGACTTGTGGTTGGTTCTTGCTTTTTGACTTGGATTGCCACATTATTTAACACGTGGCATCACCTTATTGGCCTGGAGTTTGACTGAATTTGCCATGTCACATGGCACAAGTCTGGGCCTTAAGATGAAACGGATTTTGGGCCTGAAAATAATAAAATTGACTAATTTAAGAGCAAATATCATTAATAGCCTCTCGGGCCAAATTTATAGCATCCAGTAGCCCAAAATTATATTATACAATTTATAGCCCAAAAGCAATTCTAGTGGCTAGCCCAAACTACCGCTTTCTGTTTCTTTCTTCAGCAATTCGGATTTTTCCTTCTGAAATTCCTTCTGAGATTCCTCGATTTATAGCACAATTTTTTTACTTCTTTTATTTTTTACATTAGATTATGAAATCAATAATGAAACTGTTTTGATCTAATTATAAGAGATTTAGCAATTAATGCAATAAGCATAATATAACGATTAACAAAGCAAGAGAAACTCCAAACCAGAAGGAATAGATAAACTCATTTGTTATTAGTACGTATTTCCAGAAATTCAAGAGTTTTTTTTTTAAAGTGGAAAAGGAAAATCATTGGCAAAAGAGAGATGGGCAAACGACCTTTGAATAAAAATTCCAAGCTCTCTGTTATTG
This sequence comes from Nicotiana glauca, assembly GCA_026770625.1. NCBI lineage: Eukaryota > Viridiplantae > Streptophyta > Magnoliopsida > Solanales > Solanaceae > Nicotiana > Nicotiana glauca. The sequence continues at coordinate 78,974 of MU712610.1, forward strand.
CCTCATTTTTTTTCTTGGCTAACTTTCTTTGCTAGGGAAATCATTTGCTTTTCATTAAATAAATTCCCATTTCCACATGTATGTCATTAATTGATTTTGATGGGAATCATAATTTTATGCCCATCATTAGATATATTTATATGGATATTTATGTATTTCTTTCGGTGAAAATAGATTTGAATATTGGTATATGATAAAATATATACAAAATAGACTGACACTATACGAAAATTATACAAAATAGACTGTCACTATAAAATTTATATATAATAGATTGTCATTATACAAAATAGACTGTCACTGTACAAAATATATACCAAATAGACTGTTATTATACAAAAAATATACAAAATAGACTGTCACTATACAAGTTAGACTGTCAATATACAAAAAATATACAAAACAACTGTCATTATACAATAATATACAAAACAAACTGTCATTATATAAAAAATATACAAAATAGGCTGAAAAATACAAGATACATTTCTATACAAAATTTACTGTCATTATACAAAAATATACAAAATAGACTGTTATTATACAAAAAATATACAAAATAAACTGTCACTATACAAAAAATATACAAAATAGAGTGTCAATATACAAAATAGACTGTTACTATATAAAAAATATACAAAATAGAGTGTCACTATACAAAATAGACTGTTACTATACAAAAAATATACAAAATAGACTGTCATTCAATTCTTAGCTAATATTATTAGATCCAGAAGTACAAAATACAATTTAAAAAGGCAAAAAAGGTTGCTCCATGGTGCTAAGTAGGGGTTGAACCTACGACCTTCAACTTAGAAAATAAATTCCCTATCCACTAAGCTACAAGCACTTGTGTTGTCTTACTCATTCTTTTCGTCTACTATATCAATATGTTTGGGCCGAAGGCAAAAAAGGGTTGCTATATTGCGCCAAGTAGGGGTCGAACCTACGACCTTCAGCTAGAAAATAGACGCCCTATCCACTAAGCTACAAGCACTTATGTTGTCATACTCATTCCTTTTGGCTAATATATGGAATATGTTTGGGCCGATGGGCCATTTTTTGTAAGTAGTACAAAACATGGGCTATTAAAATTTTGAGGGGTTATAGAGGGTAGTTTTCTCCTAATTTAACTTGTAAAGCCCAAATTAATTATTTAACCCAGTTGAATTTAATCCGAATTTTGTATGGATTAAACTCAATAAATTTTATATGTCTACAGATGCCTCCTACTTCAAGATCTGTCGAAGTGTGGGCTTGCTAAAACGAATGACGAGACTTGAAGTATCAACGAACATTGATATTTTTGTTTTAGCACTTGTGGTGGCTTCTACTGGTCGAATCCGAGCTTTTATCGAGTTGCACATTTATGTGAAATGCTAAATACAAACTCCAAGCAAAAGTTAACCTTCCAATACTTTGGTTGAACACGTGTGTGCAATGTAACTTGATTTGGAAGTAGCAATTGCAAATTTTAGTAATGAAAATTCTTGCAAATTGTGAGACTACTTTCCATGTTTGTCTCTTTCTTTTTTTTTTTTGGTTGTGTTCTACGTTTGTTCAAATTTTCCATATAAGCTGACTTAACACTTCTATAAATAGAAGAGGTCTTAAAACGTTTTTTCATGGAGGGTTTCTGCCGCGCTCAGTTTCTCAACTTTGCGTGCCTTCAAAGAAAGATTCATATCTTGGTGCAGGAATATCGGAATCATGAGAGATTTGCAGCTACAGAAACTAGACTCGGAGTACTGCAATGTGTCAAAAATTTGGATTCAAATTCGCATTGTATTATCCCAGGTGAGCTTCCTAAACTTGGTTCAAGTTGTGTCATGCTTGACATTTCAGCTTTGCGCGACTTAACCAAAAAATTCATATCTTGGTATAGGAGCATCGGAATCATGAGCAGTTTGCGACTACGGAAACTAGACTTCCCGAACTACGACTTCTGTAAAGATCACGATCCAGTTGATCCTAGATCGCCCCAGATACTATTCAGAATTTACATTACTGAATTTCGACATACAGCTCCTTCAGCTTTGCATGCCCTCGACAAAAGATTCATATCTTGAGATTAGAGAGTCCAAATCGCAAGCCATTTGATTCTACTGATTCTAGACTCAAAGAAATCCAGCATATCAAAAATTAAGAGCCAAATTCCTTCTGCATTGTCTGGAATTAATTTTTGAATTTGGCGTATGCGTCTGGCCCGCTGATCTCGCAGCTCTGCGCGCTCTTGGCGAAAAAATCGTATCTCGAGATAGGAGCGTCCAAATCACAAGCCGTTTGTGGCGCTGAAAATTAGACTCCTGGAGCTACCACATATGTAGAAATCACAGTCAGAATATCCCTAGGTTTTCCCAGATAATTTGCTGAATCTGGAAGACGAGTTCCGACTTGCTGGCTCGGTTTTTCAGCTTTACATGCTCTTGCTAAAAAACTGCATATCTCAAGATAGGAGCGTCACCGACCTGTTTACATCGTTGGTAAGAAGACTCAGTGAGAGGATTGTTAGGGCTGTATACTTCTTTTTTTCCTTTTCTTTTGTTGCAGGCTCGGAGATGATATACATGGCGAGTTTTCCCATACGCATCATGAGAAGAAGTGGATGATCAACACTCCTTTTTTGTAGGTTCATGAAGGGTACGATCCATTGAGATCTGCCGGAGAAGTGCACGTCACAATACTGACCATCCGCATTGGAGCGTCGTGTCATTTACACTGATTCTTGTTGCTAAGTGAAAGCTTCGTGCCGTTGTCTTTATTGCTTGTGCGTGACTGGTGGAACTGCAGGTTTCAGATACTCAACGAGCTAACTCATGGTCGAGTCTAGAGATTAGCGAGGCTCCCAAATTTTAACTTCCCTTTCCATGCCGATTTGGAAAATCCTTGACGTCCATCATATCGAATCGAAGCGTTGTTCTACTGGAATCGTATCAGTAGAAGCAAAAACGTCGTGCTATGACACCGATATCCATTAACCGAGATGCTCGTCATGCTACTTGCACCGTATCTGCAAAAACGTCATCTTGTTGGCACCGAGGGTTCTAAAATCTTTTCTTATTTTTGTAGGTTTTCGAGAGAGTACAACAACAACTTGGTACATCCCCTCAGTAACATGGTGCATCTCAGCCTTGCGACTTGGTGAGAAAGAGGCTTGGAGCTCGAGCAACCATATTTCATCCTTGGCGAGCGAGTGCAACATGTACTATATCACATTATTGCAGGCTGGCGAGGAAGGCCACTGGAGTAGGCTTTTCCAACTTCGGCGAGCAAGCACTTGGTGTGTCTTTGCTGTTTTGACTTCATAGCATTTCATGCTCGCATTGAAAAAATCGTATCTCGAACTGAAAATGTCCAAACCGCAATCCGCTTGGTCCTGAAGAATCAAAACTTGCACCAGTCGGGGCCAGATTCCATCAGGACAAGTCAAAATGAACTTTTGAAGGCGGTGCACAAGGCCATTTCGGTTTCACAGCACTGCATGCTATCATTGGAATGCGCATATCTCAAGCTAGGAGCGTCCAAATCGCGAGCCGTCTGCGCCACTGGAAAGAAGACTCAGGGATAATGAAGTCTTCAAAATATCATAGAAGAATTCCTAGCAGATTGTCCGCAGCAACTTCCTGAACTTTACCCATCTGGCCACGAAATTGTTTTTTAGCTTTGCGCTCTATGGTGGAAAAATTTATATCTCGAGCTAGGAGACTCCAAATTGTGATCCGTTTGTGCTTTTTGAAAGTACACTCGTAGAGATGCAATACATACGAGTTTCGTGGCTGAACTCTTTCCGAGCTAGAAACAGAAAATTCTCAAAGTCTACCTAGTTGCAGTAACTTTCAGATTCGTGTAGTTCCGGTAAAAAAAAATCATATCTTGAGCTACAAGTGTCGGAATTACAATCTGTTTGCGCCATTAGAAAGAAAACTCAGATACCTAAAGGACATATAAATTTCATGGCAGAACTCCTTTCGGGCTATCAACAGAAAATTCAAGACATCGACTTAACTGCAGTGAACTTTCACATTTGCGTACTTTCAGAAAAAATAATTGTATTTTGAGCTGGGAGTATCAGAATTACAATCCGTTTATTTCGTTGGAAAGAAAACTCCTAGAGCTGCAACACATAAAAATTTCATCCCGGAACTCTTCTCGGCCTAGAAACAGAAAAATATTGAAAATCAAACTAACCGCAGGGAACTTTCAGGTTTGCGTGCTTTTGGCCGGAAAAACTGTATCTTGAACTAGGAGCGTCGAGATCACCAATAGTTTGATCCTATGAAATTCGGACGTCGAGAACTATAGTCTCGTTGAAGATGAAGCTCCATTTATTCTTGGTTAACCTAACAAATATTTTTGAAGTTGATTTTACAGCCTTGTAATGGGTTCGGCTATCATCACGAATCTTATCTCTTTATTTATTTCTTTTGCAGACTTGTGAAGAAGTTCGATGAGTCTAGATATCAGTCTGAGATGTCACACAAGATGCGGAGTCACCCCTTCACCAACTTTTTGCACTTGATTTGTTGACGGTCTTGAAATTTATCAATGGCGGCTCCCGTGGTGATTGAAGGTTTTTTCAAGAGAGATGACTTCTTATATACGAGGCAATGAGGATAGTGTATTAGAATGTGGAGACGTCATATGGACTTGAAAGAAGCATTCAAGACGAGTCGGCCACAAAGCCTAGTTTACGATTATTTTCATGACTTAGGCTTTTGTATAAGAAAACGTCTAATTCCTTTTGTCTCTATATTTTTTTTTTTTGATGTATCAACTTTTGTACAATTGAAGCAACAAAATATCTTTTATACTTCAAAGAAAACTGTCTCTTTTCCTCATAGATATGTGACTCTACACTTGGAAGAATTAATGTAATGATCCGATGACGCCAAACTTCTATTTTTTTTTAAACTCATGCGACTGAACTTAGAATGAAAGTCTAAGCTGCTTACATACCTCAGTGAAGAGGATCAAGTCATAACGTAGTTCAGAGGGGTGATTTTTTTTTTATGTCCTAATATTTTGCCTAGGCCGCCTCTCGCGAGGTTTTCAACCTAGCGGATTTTTTTTTTTTGGTCTTGACTTTTGCCTAGGCCGCCTATTTCGAGGTTTTCAACCTAGCAGACTCTTTTTTTTCGGCCGTACACAGTTTAGACTCATGCGAGCCAGGAGTGTAGCAATGTGCAGTTTAAGCTCATGCATCAAGGAGCGTCATGACTTGCAGTTTAGACTCGTACGTCGAGGAGCGTAGGTGACTTTCATGGGAAGTACTGCTTCTGAAATTTTCCATTGATCGGACCAACTCTGAGACCATCCTTATCGACAATTTTGTATGCGCCATTTGAATAGGCTTCCTTCACAACATATGGCCCATCCCATTTTGAGGTAAACATGTCACCTATGCGTTTGTTGAGGATTATGGGTCATCGAACACCTAGGACTAAGTCTCCCACTTGGAATGATCGTGGCCGCACTTTCTTGTTGAAAGCTCTAGCTAGTCGAGCTTGATAGCACTCCAATTTTTGTTGCGCTTCCAATCTTTTCTCATCCAGTGCCTCCAGCTCTGCTAGGCAAAGTTGAGCATTCTCTTCGGACGTGAGTCTTTCTTGGATTGCTATCCGCAGTGATGGAATTTGTTGCTCCAACTACAGGACTGCTTCCACACCATATACCCAAAGAGTAAGGAGTTGCTTGTGTAGCAGTTCTGAATGTTGTCCGGTATGCCCACAAAGCTTCACCAATTCTCTCATGCCAGTCTCTCTTCTTCTTTGCAACAACTTTCTTCAAAAGGTTACCAAGCATCTTGTTGAAAGTTTCAGCAAGGCCGTTGGCATGTGCATTATACATTGAAGACTTATGTTGCTTCAAACCGAACTTCTCGCATAGACTCTTTACGAGCTTGTTGTCAAATGGCGTTCCATTATCGGTGATTATGTATCTTGGTATGCCATACCTAAAAATTATATATGAATTGATAAAATCGACAACAGTTTCCTTTTTATTTCCTTGAGTGGAACAGCTTCCGCCCATTTAGAGAAGTAGTCCATAGCGGCCAATATGTACATCTGTCCCTTTGATGACTTTGGAAGTGGTCCAACAACATCAAGTCTCCATGCATCAAAAGGCCATGAAGCTACAGTTGGGTGAAGAGGCTCTGGAGGTTGGTGGATGTAGTTTGCATGAAATTGACAAGCTTGACATCTTTTGGCATGATCTATGCAATCCTTTACCATTGTCGCCCAGTAGTAGCCCATCCTCTTGATGCGAAAGTGGAGCTTGGGACCAGATTGGTGTGCTCCACATGAGCCAAAATGTGCTTCCTCCATTGCTTGGCGGGCTTCTTCTTTGTCAAGACATCGTAAGAATAGTCCTTCAAAAGAGCGGCGAAACAATGTCCCCTTATAGAAGATGAATCGTGGTGCTCTTCGCTTGATGTCTGTTCTTTGTTGCGGATCTTTAGGTAACTTTCCATGTTCAAGGAACTCTATCAGTGGTTGCCTCCAATCTTCTTCTTCAATCACTCGAACAGACGTATGATGGCTCTCGTTGACTTGAAGATCCAGAAGTCTAGGAATAACTCATCGATGACACACATATACCTTTGTTGATTCATTCTCTCTATGTGCCATCGTCGTGGCCAAGTTAGCCAAAGCATCAGCCTTGCGATTTTCTTCTCTTGGGACATGGTTTAAGAACACTCGTTCAAATTTTTCCAGTAAACCAGAAGTGTATTCATGGTATGACAATAGATCTTCCTTCTTTACCTCGTAACTCCCCAAAAGTTGGTTGATGATCAGCTTAGAGTTGCCGTAGATCTCTAACTATAGAATCTTCATTTCTAATAACATCTCGAGACCGACGATCAAAGCTTGGTACTCTGCAGCATTGTTGGAGCATGTTTCACCTAAAACAAAGGAGAATGGCAAGACTTGTCTTTCTGGAGAGATCAACACAACACCTGCCCCCGCACCATTACGACCAGCAGATCCATCAAAGAACATTGTCCATGGTGGCAATTCTTCGATGAACAAAACGTCTTCATCTGGAAACTCATCCGAAAGCTCCCATTCTACCGGAAGAGGGTGATCGGCCAAAAAATTGGCTAGTGCTTGTCCTTTCACAGCTTTTTGAGGTGTGTATGTGATCTCATATTGGTTAAACAATATGGACCATCTTGCTAGGCGTCCAGAAAGAACAGGTCGAGTCATCACAAACTTCACGGGATCTGCTCGAGAGATGAGTTTGATGGTGTATGCTTCAAAATAATGCCTTAGCTTCTTTATTGCATAAAGTAACGCTAAGCATATTTTCTCAATAGGCGTATAGTTCAACTCAGCTCCTATCAGAGTTTGACTAAGGTAGTACAAAGCTTGTTCCTTTCCTTCCTCATTCTCTTGAGCAAGTAGTGCTCCAAGTGAACGTTTTTGTGCTGCGATGTAGAGTATAAATGGCTTCCCAAGCATTGGCGCCCCTAACACAGGTGGATTCAGCAAGTATGTTTTGATGCTTTCAAAAGCATTTTGACATGACTGATCCCAATGAAAAGGGATATCCTTCCTCAATAGATGATTGAAGGTTTGACACCGTCCGGCTAGATTAGAGATGAACCTTCGGATGAATGCTAAATTTCCTTGGAGACTTCGAAGCTCCCTCAAGTTCTTTGGCTTGGGCATTTTCTGAATGGCGTCAATCTTTGTAGGATTAACTTCAATTCCACGATGACGCACAATGAAGCCAAGAAACTTTCCTGAGGTAACTCCAAATGCACACTTGAATGGATTCATTTTCAGGTCGAATTTTCTTAACCTTTCAAAAACAATTCGAAGGTCTTCAAGGTGGTAACGCCTACTCTTCATCTTCACCACTAAGTCATCGGCGTAGCATTCAACCCTCTTATGAAGCATGTCATCAAAGATGTTTTGCGTCGTTCGTTGGTAGGTTGCACCAATATTCTTCAGACTGAAGGGCATCACTTTGTAGCAATATATCCCTTTTGGAGTTCAAAAAGCAGTACACTCTTCATCTTTTGGAGACATTCTGATTTGATTGTATCCAGAGGACCCATCCATGAATGACATAGCTTCATTCCATGTTGTAGCATCCACCATGAGTTCAATAATTGGTAGCGGGAAGTCGTCTTTTGGATATGCCTTGTTTAGGTCTCGAAAGTCAACACAAACGCGTATTTGACCATTCTTATTCTTGACAGGTACAATATTCGATATCCATGATGGGTACTTTACCTCTCGAATAAATCTCGCCTCGATGAGCTTGTTGACTTCGACTTCAATTTGTGACACAAGCTCGGGTCGAAACATGCATTGTGACTGCTTCACAAGGCGTGCTCCACTTTTGATCTCTAAATGATGAACAGCTACCTTAGGACTAAGACCAGGCATTTCTCTATACGACCAAGCAAAGACATCCGTGTACTCGGTCAACAACTTGGAGTATTCCTCCTCCTCTTGAGGCATAAGCAGTGCACTAATGAAGGTAGGGCGTGGATGTTTCGAAGTACCTAAATTGAGTTCCTTAAGCTCATCCACAGTTGATTGTCAGCCATCTTCTAGTTGAGGGGGAGCCTCGTGTACTTCATCGTCAACTTCAAGGCATGGGCTATCTTCCACAGTTATGTGATAGGATGTTTCCACAAAGTCTAGCTTCTCTGTTTGACTTCCTTGGATAGTCTGTACGACTTCTTTCTCTTTCCCTGCTTTTTTACGAGGCTGGCAAGTGTAAACAATGGTTCTCCTTTTCACCTTCAGTGGACCATCTGTGGATATTGACAAAATAGACTTCCTCTTCATACGCGATGAGAAAGCATTACAGATTTCTTTGTCAGCAACAACTTCAAAATGATCTCGCTCATCATGGACTTGATCCTTATGTTTTGCCAGTATCTTTCTAGATGGTGACTTCCTTGTGGTTCCCAAGTGACAAAAGACAGAGGTCTTTTAGGTAGTGAAAACTTCCTTTAGATGTTTGGAAGATACACGTTCACCTTTGTGACTTAGCCTTTCAAACATCGAGACTCGAGGAGTTGAGCCTCCAATGCGATCGAACACTGAAGTCTGTTTCATTTTCTTGCCCTTAACTTCCTTCCTCTTATCCACCGAGGTGTATTGTGATGAAGCTATCTCTTTGCTTCTCTTAGATGAAATTCGAAGAGGCTCTGCCAAACTAAATCCCAATCCATACTTTGGAGTGGCGACGTAGTGCCCTTACTTTCTCAACTTCATTTGGGACTCATTGAGCCCATGTATCTTTTCACCAGTGACTTCGTCTTTGAGTTCTCCTAGTTGTGATGGATTGGAGAAGTCATAACCATACTTTTCAAGCAGTAAGAAGGCCTTAGGATCATAGTGCCCTTTTATTTTATCAGCTTGGAAATTGCCTTTAGCAGACTCACCAGTCACGGATGGGATTTGTGCAACTGGGACAGTCATATGCTCCTTCAAATGTTGGATATCTTTGTAACTCATTTGCTTCTTTGGAGTACATTCCTATATAAAAGGTTGCCCTTTCTTTCGAGCTCGCGTGGAACATAGCGAAAAACAAGATGCTTCTTAGTCTTTGTCTGTATGTCACCTTCAGATGATGATATCTTAATGGAGACTTCTTCCGTTCCCTTCTTAGGCAGCTTGGTGGTAGTCCATTGAGCCTCATTTTCCTTTTCTGACTTAATATCAGCTTCATCATTTGATGATGGTTTCTCCATTTTCGATTCACAAGAATCTAGGTAGAATTTTGCATCTGCAAAGTATGACTCTGTCTTAGTAAAAGGCTTGATGTCTGCCTCAATTTTGACTACCTCACCATCTCTTATGTACTTCAGGCATTGATGCAAAGTAGATGATACCATCCCATTTTCATGATTCCAAGGACGTCCAAGCAGCAAGTTGTATGATGTTTTAGCGTCTATGACGTGAATCAGGGTGTTTGAATTCATCTCACCAATGGATAATCCTACACGGATCATACCTATGGTTCATTGTCCTCCTTGGTTGAAACCTTGGATTGTTAGGTTACTTTTGGATAGCTCATCGATAGAGATCCCAAGCTTTTTAGCACCATCTTTGTCATGATGTTGACAGCCGAACCATCATCAACAAGTATGCGATTGAGATGTTGTTCCCGAATGGACCCTACAATAAACAAAGGTCTGTTATGTAGCTCAGACCCCAGCAGCAAGTCATCATCTGTGAATGAAATTGTTGCACAACACGTGACAACTTTTTCGTCATCATGATGTTCTTGTGTTTTCATTGGAGTAGACTCATCGTTGCTTTCCGTTGTTTCGTCAGTACTAGAAACTACATGAGTTGCACCAAAATGACCTCCATGAAAGAATTTGCCAGGAAAGAATTCATGTAATGTGATGGGCTTTCGGAACTTCGGGGATAAAGCATTGTTAATATTCTTGCTAGTAGAAGATTTGATAATTCTTGGTGGTTGTAGCCTATCCACATCGCTTATTTTTGCTCTTGGCTTAGGAAGTGGTAGCCTTAAAACTGCCTGATGTTTTTGCTTCTTGTGAGTGACTAGAATCCAACCCTCATCGTCTTTGTCTTTGGAGTGATTGTCTAGCTCTAGTGAACCTTCAAGAGTTTTCCTTGGAAGATCAAATTCAACGGGCTCGAAACTTCCAAATTGTAATAAGGCAGTGCTTGACATGTTATGCAACTTTGAACACTTCTTTTCCTTGAGGGAGATACTTGCATGATTTGCTTCTGCTGTTTCATCCATGTCTATGATAATTTTTCCTTCACTTACAAGAGCCATAATTTTCTCCTTCAAGACGAAGCATTTCTCTGTAGGGTGGCTAATGACGCGATGAAACTTGCAGTATTTCGGATCGCCAACTTTGCCAATTTCCTCTGGCCTTTTTGATTCAGGGAGATCGATGACTTTCTTGTCCAGCAGTTCATCAAGGATTATGGGTACGTCTGAATCTGGAAATGGATAAACCTTCGCCTCCAATTCCTTCAAGGTGGTACGACGCTTATCCTCTTTGGGATATTGACTCGGGGTCTTATCCTCCTTCACTTTTTGCTTAGTAGTGACCTTCACAGAAGTTGCTTTCACCGCCATTGATTCTTTGGTTTGGTTCTTTGTTGCAACATTTTTATTGAACTCTTTTTGTTCAGCAAATGGAGATGCCTTTCCATGACTTGCGATGCTTAACTCCATGTCGTGCACTCGTGTCGCAAGTTCTTTAAAAGTTTTCGGTTTGATCCTTTGTAGAATGTACAAAAGTCCCCATGCATTCCTTGAATGCACATATCCACAGCAGATATCTCTGAAAGGCGATCTTTGCAGTCCAAACTTAACACCCTCCACCGATTAATGTAATCCACCATGGGCTCATCCTTCCTTTGCTTGGTGCCTGTCAACTCTATCATGCTTACAGTTCTTCGGGTACTGTAAAAATGATTGAGGAATTCCTTCTCAAGTTGCTCCCAGCTATCAATGGACTCGGGCTCCAAGTCAATATACTAGTCAAATGTATTCCCTTTCAGAGAACGAACAAATTATTTTACCAAAAGATCACCATGTGTTCCAGCATTGCTACAAGTCTCAACAAAGTGGGCAATATATTGCCTTGGGTTCCCTTTGCCATCAAATTGATGCAGCTTTGGTGGTTGATAATTGGTGGGCATGGTTAAACAATCAATCCTCTTAGTATAAGGCTTAGATTAGTACAATGAACTTTGTGATGGTCCGCCATATTAAGCTCTGAAGGTGTTTGTTATCATGTCTTGCAATTGTTGGACAGATAATGTCGCAACTGAAGTAGATTGCTTTTCATTTTGAATGTTTAACTTTGAAAATGATTCCTCAACAGCTGTTTTCTGGGAGGTGAAGATAGGTGAACGAGGCGGGACATGGCTCGACTCTCCAGGTGCATATGCCTCTAATTTGTTCATGAGTTGAGCGATTTGAAGGTCTTTGTCTTCAACATATTTCTTCAAGACCTCTATAGTTTGTTCCATCATGGCAAACTTTTCGTCCACGTTAGTTGCATCAGTCATCAAGGCATTGACTTTCGTTGAAACTGAAGAATCCACCAAATCTTCAAATCCGCCAAGGTTTGAAGCTACTTGAGAAAGTTTGTCAAACATCAAGAATGCGGTGTTGCCCCAGATATTGCGTTCGCAAACGTCATATGAGATCTGCTTTTCTTTGCCATCTCCAAGGAGGCGAAGTATTCGGATTCATCCAAGCCACTAGTCTTGAACTTGCTTCGAGTGATTGGTCCAACATGACTGAGCTGAGCGGATGCGACACCAGTAGCATCTTTGCATGAAACATCACACTTGTAGAAGGCCATTGTAGCAGTAGATCTGAATTTTGTAGCAAGAAGGAGAGATGAAGGGCAGAATTTATCCCACTGGGCGTGCCAAAATTTGTTTGCAACAAATTTTTGTAAGACAAAAAATAAACTGCAACAAAAATAATAGTAAGAAAAAGAGATTTTATTGATAAATATTTGTGAGTACAATTCTATGTATCCCTTGATTCTCCTCTCTAAAATTCTCCGTGATTCGAGGGCTTGAGAAGCGTCTTTCTCGAATGTAGGATGATGCAGACCTCCTTGTGATGTATTTAATCGCCAAGAACGTCGAGCAGCACTTTGTTGTTACGGGTTGATCTCCGGGAAGAACTCCGTTGAACACTCCTTTGTTGAAGAACTAATCACTTGATGATTGATCTCTATGTTTGTGGATGCCCTCACCAATTGCAGAGTGTTCTTCTCCAACTCTGAATGTCTTTATAGTTATGTAACCCCTCTATTTATAGTTGTAGAGGGTGGACAGTCAAGCTACATAAGACTCTATTGCTTGATTTTGATTGGCCCATGTCATTTTAGCCATTTGGCGACTTGTGGTTAGTTCTTGCTTTTTGACTTGGATTGCCACATTATTTAACACGTGGCATCACCTTATTGGCCTGGAGTTTGACTGGATATGCCATGTCACATGGCATAAGTCTGGGCCTTAAGATGAAACGGACTTTGGGCCTGAAAATAATAAAATGGACTAATTTAACTTGTAAAGCCCAAATTAATTATTTAACCCAGTTGAATTTAATCCAAATTTTGTATGGATTAAACCTAATAAATTTTATATGTCTACAATGACATAACAACAGCATGAATGATGAATTAGCACTTACTGATAATAATGCAATTTCAGACCATGGTTTTTACACCAGAGATATTTTAGGCATATAACATTACTATTAGATCGCCCTTGACTGGAGAGCACCTTGTATGTGTTGGAGCTGAAAATTTTAATAAACATGTAAAAATTGCATGGGGCGCCCTATTTGGTCGCCCCATTTAACCTATACCCATTTTTTTAAAAGTTTTAACTTGTACCCACTTTTTAAACAACTTCAACCCCTTTCTCCTCCTCCTTCTTCTTCTTCTTCTTCTTCTTCTTATTTCTTCTTCTTTCTTCTGTTGTTGTTGGTGCTGCAATGAAACTTCAGTTCATGGGATGATTGTCATAAACACATACGCAGGCCCTTTAACTTGTCCGCTTTTTCCATTTAGGCACCTGAACTTGTTTAGTTCCTATAGAACACTTAAACTCCATTCAAAATATACCAATTAGAAATATTTTTCTTACATGGCAAAGTGTGTGTCTTACACTCTCTTTGAGCGCGTATTTCAAAAGTGTTCTTTTCTTCTTCTCCTTCACTTCTTCCATTCTATTCTTTTCCTCTCGTTTTGCTTCAAGGTCTACCATCTTCTACACTTCTTTAACAGAATATTACTTCCAAGAACAGTCACAAAAAGACATAGAAAAATTCTTTATTTATTTTCTGGATGAAACAAACCCCAGCAAAATTCTAACCTCGATGTATGCAGTCAATCAACTAAAGGACCCAATTCAGCCGAACACTAAATCGATCTAATTCAAGCAGAAAGCAACAATTTCTATCCATTCTATCATGAGAAAGATCACAACTTTCATTAACCAATATCAATAAGTAGGTCAGTGAAGTTTTAATTTACCAACAAAAATCTCTGGCTTCTCAATTCAACACAACATCGAAAACCATTATCTAAAATCTAAAAGAAAAGTCATATTCTCATAGAAAGAAAGAAGGGGGGGGGGGGTAAAAGGAATACTCTCCAAGCCAGGGGCAGAAGGTAGGGGAAGATCTGAGGATTAGAACCACCGCAAATGACTGGATTTTATTATTTTACAAGTTCCATAGCAACTGGTTTTTTATTGTTTAAATTGCAAAGAACTCACTTAAAAGTATAATGAAATGTTACAGAGAATTAGAAGAAAATATCGAGGAGAGAGAAAGAAAGATAGAGAGGGATGGGGGGTGTCGCCATAGTAGCAGGTCCTCGGAGAAATAGAGCTTTTTTCCCCTTATGTTTTGGGATCAAAGTCCCTGTGTCGCTTCTTCATTGGTTTTTTGCCACGTCAGTCGCATTTGAAATGCACGCGTTTTAGTTTTATGGATGGCTCAACAAAATATGTCTAATTAGTATACTTTCAAGGGAGTTTATGTGTTCAATAGGTTCTAAGCCAAGTTCATGTGTCTAAATGGAAAAATCGGACAAGTTAAAAGGGGCTGCATATGTATTTGGCCTATTTAAAAATAAATTATAAATAATTACGTAAGTTAGTAGACAATAATTTGTGAATATTTCCACGTACGTAAGTTAGTAAACAATGATAATTCTGTTCTTTTCACGTTTATTATTTCTAAAAATTATGATTTTGATACCGTTGGCAATCTTATTATTTATCTAGTATGTTAGAAATCTTTTTCAAAATTTTCAGCTTATATAGTGCTGAAATTTTTACAAATGAACTAAATAACTTCAGCATCTTCTGCTGAAGTTTTTGAAAAAGCTTTATGACAAAACTAATGAATTTGGGACCAAAAAAACTTCAGTTTTTAGTGTTGAAGTTTTACAAATGAACTAAATAACTTCAGCTTCGCGTCTTTCTTATTGAGCTTTCTTTTGCGGGCCTTTAACAAGCTTAAGTCCGAGCTACTTTGCAGTTACGCCAGGCTGCGGAAAGCTTTAGATGGGGAGAAGTCCCTTAGGCTTCTTTGCACGAAAAAAGGAAGAGGAGTTGGTATACCTGCAGTATGAGGAAAATCGAAGTCGTAACTACGAAAGCCATCTCGAAAGACAGGTAACCTACCCTTCGTGTCAATATATGCCCTCTTCCGCTTTCGGAGATTAATATTTTGATATTTCAGTTGAAGAACAAAGCAAGGGAGATGGAACGACTTTGGGGCAAAGTTGGTCGAGCCAAGCACGAGTATTATGAGTTGAAGGCTCGGGTAGACGTTCATGCTTCAGCGGAGAAGGGTGCTCTGGCTAAGGCTTTCGCCTTTGAGGATCAACTTCTCTTAGCTCGTGATAACAACTTGGTTCGAATAGATATGATTACGAAGCTCGAATATGAGCTTTTGAAGATGAAGGCCTAGGTTGTAGATGCCCAGGCTGAAGCTACAATGTGCCGAAACAAGGCTGACAAAAAAGTGGCATTCTATTTGAAAGACGCTGCCGATGCTCGAGATAAGCTGAGAAAGGATCTTGATCATGAGAGCATGAGCAAGGAATATGCTCAATGTAAATCTCGAAGGGAAACCCTTGAGGATATCTATACTAGGGGTTTTGACCTCTCGGAAGAGGTAAAGCGGGCGAAGGCATACAAACATGGTGCTAAGTCACTTCTGTCTAATGTCGATGATAGCGAGGAAGGGGCAGTTGGGCCATAGTCCCCAAGGGGGACGTAGATTTCCTTTTATAATTCTGTATATAGTACTTTCAAAGTACGTTGTAAATAGAGCTTGTATTCTTATACATACATGACTTCATTTTTCATGTACCTTTCGATGTTTGTTAGACATCAAGAAGAACTGGTCTTCGAGTTAAAAGGAATCCTTAGATCCACAGTGTGGCCCTGGGGCTTATTCGGCTGGCCCATAGGCTCTTACGCACTTTGGTCAGTATGACCTTTTAATGTAAGTTGACGTCTTAAGCTCTTATGCTTTTGCCCTTAGGCATATTTAGTTAACAGTTTTGGGTTCAGTCTTCGAGTCGGGTTTCGACTCGAGCTCATTTGACCCTCAAGTTTTTGCATTTAAAGTTGGCCCTTAGGCTATTAAGTGTTGGGTCGGTACGATCTTTTACATGGGCTGGCGATAGTGGCTCTTACGCATTGGGTCGGTACGACCTTTTAATGTAAGTTGGCATCAGTTGCTTTGACGCTTTAGGTCGGTATGACCTTTTATATGGGTTGGCGATAGTGGATCTTACGCATTGGGTCGATGCGACCTTTAATGTAGGCTTTACTTTTCCCTCGGTAAGGACTTTTGAAGTTGTGTTTGCCCGACTCTTCGACGGTTTAATAAAACCTCGATTGTGAGCCGTTATATGGTGATGATCGAGCACCTCAGGAGGTTTGAGTTGGTTGCTGAGTATCTCGAAGCCTTTAGTTAGGAGCTGACATGGTCGAAGCTTTTTTTCCTATGTCGAGGATAGCATGTTTAACCGGTTCTTTTCAAAGTATATTCGAAGTAATTGAAGGCCTGTAATTTTGTAGCGACGGTCGGTCATCCCCGAGTCACGTTAGTTTGGCCGGCACAGCCTTATGACCATATTCATTTGTATTTGGCCGGAGCCTTTCACTCCCTGAGTGAAGTAGTTTCGGCGTCTATATCGAGGGTATGCCTTTTTAGGGGCTTTACAAGTTCGATATTTTCCTTAACTTTAAGATCGGGATTATGCCTTTAGTAAGGTCTTATAAGTTTTACATGCCATTGAGTATCTTACAATTTTGGCGATTTGGTACAAGTATGGTTCATCCCATGCTTGAGGTCTTACAGATATTGTAATTGCCTTATATAGGTCTTATGAGACCGATTCTGCCCACTTGGGGTATTATGGCCTCGAGTTTTTGATAAGTCAAAGGGGAAGTGGTGGCGATTGGCGACAGTCCTCGAGTCATGGAGGGTTTCTTGGCTTGTGAGCCGTTTCTTATAAACTTGGTATTGCCTTATTAAGGGCTTTACAAATTAGAAGTTTATGACCTGGAGGTCATGTGGCTTTTGAGATTTCAACGCCAATCCCCGAGCATTCAGGACGTTTTTGGCTGCTGGAACCGCCTATGCAATTTTTATATTGCCTCATTGAGGGATTATGAGTTTGGAACTCCGACCTAGAGGTCATTCAGTCTTTGAATTGTTGGCGCTAGTCCCCAAGGTTTTGGGCCATTTTTGGCTTTGAAGCTGTTTTTGCAAAAAATACCGAGCTCCCTTAAAATGTGAAATGCTTTGATGAAGGGAAAAGTGTTCTTTGATTACTTGGTACACGTATACATGTCTTTGTTGTCAAGGGCTCAGTTATTCTTTGCGGGCACGGTTTGTTTGACCGTTTGGCCCGGTACATTGTTTTCCTATCGAGACCCCATTTAGCTTATCTTAGCTTCTCTGAGTAGGTGACCTTCCAGGGGGATGCCCTCAGTATTAGAGGTTGATTACGAAAGAAGCCTTGAATACTTGTTGAGTTTTCCTTAAGTAGCACATAGATGTTGCCTCGTTAAACACCTTACCGGTAAAATCCTTTTCAGGATAAAAACCCGGTCGAAGATAAAGAGTGCTTCAACTATCTTAGTCAGAAACCTGCATAAAGGTTAGTGTGAGATGTAAATTAAAAGAGATATAGTTATACTTAGTGGCGATGGCGCTTTGATCCACGGTAGGCCTTCAGTATTTGCTCCGAGGACACGGTACGGTCCTTTATTTGTTCATTCGGGTATAGCTAAGAACATGCCTTGTGGTGACTATTTCACTATTTATTTATCCTTCAGTTCCTTTGATGGTGGAGATATTGGTGTTTTAGGTTGTGCCGGCCACGTTGACTGGTAGGGTGGTTTCCCCTTTTATTATTTCACTTGCCGTGTTGAATCCGTTGAGCACTCGAGAGGCGGGCATAGTTTGGTCAAGCAGCCTGAGTTGCTCTGTTACGCTCGATCTGATTATATTGGTCAAGCTGCCTGGATCTATAAGTACATATTTAATTCGAAATGTATTCACAAGAAAGGAAGTTACCAGTACGTCATTATGGGGTCGAGATAGAGCCTCGAGTTTGCTTTTCCCTGATGAGGGATGTTTTTGTTTCTCCTAACAGTGGGTTTTTGCAGGGCAACGACACCTTAGAAAATTGTATGGATGACATGCTGCGGCTCACCTGCTTTGTTCTTTTTGGTCTCCTCTCTTTTCCGGAACTGATTTTTAGCTCGGTCGCTGAGGAATTCTCGGAGGTGACCTTCGCTGAGTAATCAGGCCATTTCTTCCTGGAGTTGTCGACAATCTTCGGTCCGATGACCGTGCGTGTTGTGAAATTCGCACACTAAGTTATGGTTCCTTTGTAAAGGGTCAGACAGTACGGGCCTTGGCCACCTAGTGTCTCTGATTTTACTGATGGCGAATACTATGTCTGAAACATCGACATTGAAGTTGTATTCCGAAAAGCGAGGTGCCTCTGTCAGCCTTGTGTGCCCATCGAATCCAGCTCTTCTGTCAAGTCCCCGAGGGTTTTGGCCTCGATCCATTCTTCGGTCATTGCGGGGTATGTTGTGCCTCAGGGCATTTCTTCTATCTTCGGTGTAGGGTTGTTATCTCCTTATTCAACTTTGACTCTTTTTTCGAAAGCCTTAGGATATATCGAGCTCGAAGGGGCTCCTAGTTGGTTGTCTTCGACACTGATCTTCGATTGGTATCGGTTGTAGACGTCCGACCAGGTTACGGCGGGATACTCAATTAGGTTTTGCTTCAGTTGCTTTGAAGCTACCGAACTTCACTTGTTCAAACCTTGGGTGAAGACCTGCATCGCCCAATCATCGAAAACTGGTGGTAGTTCCATTCGTTCCATCTGAAAGCGAGATACGAACTCTCGCAGCATCTCATTCTCCCTTTGCTTGATTTTGAAGACGTCAAATTTCCTTGTAGCTACCTTGATGGTACTGGCATGTGCCTTTACGAAAGAATATGCCAGCATGGTAAATGAATCTATAGAGTTAGGATCTAGGTTATGATACCACATCATGTCCCTTTTCGAGAGTGTCTCCCCAAACTTCTTCAGCAGGATAGATTCGATCTCATCGTCCCTCAAGTGGTTGCCTTTCACCGCACAAGTTTAAGCAGTGACGTGCTCGTTGGGGTTTGAGGTTTCGTTATACTTTGGAAGGTCGAGCATTCTGAACTTCTTTGGAATGGGCTTCAGATCAGCTTCATGCAGGAATGGCTTTTTTACAAATTTTTTGAGTCTACACCCTTCAGGATCGGGGGTACGCCCGGAATTTGATCGACCCTAGAGTTATAGGTCTCTACCTTCTTGTCGTTGGCCTCTATCTTCTTTCCAACCGATTAGATCCTCCTTGTGAGATCCTCGAGCATATTTATGATGGAGGGGTCGGTAGGCGACCCATTGTTGCTTGATTTTTCTGGTACCTGCGGCTCGGGGAGCCGTTTCCGGTGCTACCGTGCTGGGGGTTTTCTAGTGACTTTGCAGTTGAGTAGTCGCCAACTGTTGTGTCTGTAATATCACAAAAATAACATGAAGGCTAACCTCCTATTCTTCCCTAGTTGGGGTTTTATGGGCTTCTTGTCGGTCTCCTTGGTGTACGCTCCTGTTAGTGTGGGAGCTTATATCGACGTAATGGCATCGCGCGAGACCGTGTCCACAGGAATTGCTTCTGGTGCATTCTCACGGTTTCGTAGTGGTACACCGACACCTAGAACATTCACACCATTCTCTCCATAGTCCTCAAGATTGTTGTTTCCACCTCCATCTACTGAGTTAGACATTTTGACCTAAAATCGAAGATCTTGGGCAAGAGAAAGCATGAAGGATAACTTGCGTTATGTAGTAAAACCATCAAGAAAATAATAACTATTATTTTTAGCCCCACGGTGGGCGCCAAACTGTTTACCATGAAGACGGTAATAACAATTAAATTTGATTATGTGGTTCTAAAAATACGTGATCTATTTTTAGCTAGTTGATTAGGCAATATATGCTAAGTGAAAGATTTGGAAACAAGATAAGAGCTATAGAGCAAGGTGATAACCAGACCGATTGTTTAATAATTGGGGCCTCGAGCCTGCATGTTTGGGGCCTCGGGGTCGAGTTCGATGTCTTGAGCCTCAGATGTCTAAAAAATGACAAGGATCCTCTTTATATATGAGGGGTAATTCCAATATAGTACAAATGCATTAATTACAAAGATATGGGGCTGGTACAGCCATTTAATGCCTTGATTCGTTTTTGTACTATTCCACTAGACTTTGTCATCTCTAATCACGTGTCTTGGGAACCTCACATTGATCCACTGAAACCACTAATTTACATTGTGAGCACGTGATTTTTGCCCCAAGCAAATTATTCTAAAAATATATGCAAAAATGATTTTTGTGTGGAAACTTG
>MU712622.1:12209-22290 GCA_026770625.1 Nicotiana glauca
AAAAATATTTGGGATCCTCTCATGTATTAACTCTGAAAGCGTAAATTAACGGAAAAATATTGTTAGACGACTAAGAAAATAACTATTATGTGTTGCTAAAAAAATTCTCCCATTAGAATATTTTAATAGATCATATGTTTGTCAATTGTTTCCATAATTACTAAACATATATTCACTTATCAAAATTTTATCTATAATTTTAACAAAGTAAGATCGAAATAATATTCATGTAACAAAAAAATCCGAAAAACCCCGACAAAGCCGAACCAATCCAAACCGATATAGTTGGTTTGGTTTGGTTTTGATAAAAACCGAATCAACCCGGTCCATATACACCCCTACTGGACTATTTGCTACGAAGCCATTTCCATATTTTTGACATAATTTGAACTTTAATTAATTAAATGATTTTGGCGTATGCGACATATCTTAGTATTTCCAACACACATTTCCCAATAGATGCATGTTACAAGAATAATAATCGTCTTGACGATATCCAATCATCTTAATGTTACCGTCAAACAATCCACATTCATCATTCCTTAAAATTGTACTTTATTCTTCATTTATAATTGTTTACCCTAAACTTTTGTTTCAATAATATATTTGTTTTATTTAACAAATCGTGTACTATATACACGTGCAACGCACGTGACGAGAAACTTGTTGAAGAAAATAAATAAGAAACACTAATTAAAGCCATAATATAAAATTAAAATGATAAACTATGGTTTTTTGTCCTAAATCACAAATTACCCAAAATGGTAAACTACAATGGCTACAACTAAAAAAATTCAAAACTTGACCTAAAAAAGTAATTGCCTTCTAGTAATAGTGGCCCAAATTCGCTGACAAAAATTCCCTTAGGGAAGTTCAGAGGCCGCACAATTCCATGTGGGATCCGCACTTTGCTTGAGTCTGCAAGTAGAGGGATTTTGCAGCCGGACAATTTGACCTGCGGATGCACTTCAGCATCTGCGGCCGTACAATTCTATGTGCGGTCCGCACTTCTAGCAAGACTTCAGTCTTTGTCATTTTGCACACCCTCTAAACTTTTTGAATTCTTGTTAGTGTGACCATGTTTTGCGGCTGCACTTCTATTCAAGCAACCTCTGAACTTCATTACCAGATCTACGGCCGCAGAAATACTTCTACGGACCGCACTTTTGGTCTGTTACGTCCCTTGTTGCCTTTTGAGTCGGAACACTCCTTTTTGAGTTAGATTTCTTCATATGAGTCCAAACTCCAGCATTCTTACAATTTGTACACTTTTATTAGTTTTGGGAACATAAATCATTATACTAAAACTAAAGTAAAAAGGTACTAATAAGTGGTCAAAATCTACGCTTATTAACTCCTCCAAACTTAAGTCTTTGCTTGTCCTTAGGCAAATAGATGAGTTCCCACCTTGAGTGAAAGGTCATTACAGCGACTCAATGGTGATCCATTCATACATGGGACCAACAATTACTCACACTATCATGCATTATCAACAAGGTGACAAATCACATATCATGCACAAATAGTTCTAATGTGACATTTGAGCTTCAAGAATTGACTTTACTCATCAAGTGCTCTTATTCTATCATGTACATCATGGTGGACTCTAAACTCTTCCTCTTGTACCTTCCATTTGCCAAGCTCATTTCAAAAGTTAGCACTCAATCTTAAGACCCATGAAAGTTTCACTCTTCTCTCAAAAAAGAATGTCACAAGTAAGGTTACAAGTACCATAGGTTCGCCCCTCATGTAGATCACCACTAATGTAAGCTCACTCGGTTCGAAATCAAGTAGGACTTCTCTCGAGTTGTAATAAAGGCTTTTGGATTGGGGTAGGATATGGGTAAGTGGTTACACCTATTCCTTAAGCACTCCACATTTCTATTTTTATTTTGGCTCACATTTACCAATTATTAGAGGCATTCTCTTTATTTCTTGGGGGTTAGAGAAACTTGATATCACTCTTTTCTATTCATTTCATTCTTTTTCTCCCTTGATGCTCATGTTAGGGATAATTACCTCTTTTTGATTCCATTAACCCTTCCTTTTATCTACTTTCTTGCATTTCTCTTTTCGTTATTTTTCTTTTCTTTCTTTCTCTTTTCATAGAGATTATTTCTTTTCTCTTTTTAGTGCGTTAATACCTCTTTCAAATTCCTCTACTCTCCCCCAAACTTATGCTTTAAGCACTTATTTCACAAGAGTATTAAGGAAGGTCCGGGTACCAAGAAAGGATCACAACAAAACGGATAAAGACTTATATCATAGTTATCAAATAAGAGGGGCTAGAGGTTCAAAGGGGGTTGACTAGGGATAACGATATTGGTTGGAAATAGAAAGCTCAAATGGACCAAGAAAAGCCTGCAATCATCACCCAAACCAAGCAAGACTTAGGATTTTTCCTTGAAGCATATTCAGAGCAAGTTCTTGACCATTTACACGGTACTTGGACTAGCAAAAAATCACCTCACCACTCATGCAACTAGATCATAGAAGAGGACAGAGTCGAGAGCTGACAACAACCAAAATCAAGTTAAAGATCACTATGGTCAATAAACCACTCGATGGCTACCAAAATCAACTCAAGAGTCTCAAAGTCACTAACTATAGCTACTTTTCTTTCAAAAACCTTGTTCCAAATTATAAGCACATAGTTAAGTGTGTTGGTACCAAATGAAGCATGAATAACTGTTTTTCGAAAATGACTTGATTAGGCCTTTTATTCATTACTACTACTATTATTTTTACCTAAAAACAAAAAAAGACTCATTCCCTTAAGAAGATTGTCATGCCATCCATCATTGGGATGAGTCACCCGGTTCACACAAAATTACCTTTCGAAAGAATCGTGGCATTAATAAAGCCAAAGGCTTATTATCCATACTACTATGAAAAATACAAAAATAAACTACTACAATAAAAAGAAGCTACTAACGAAACAAAAACTAAAGTGGAAATTAAAGAAGCTAATGAACAATAACTACTAAAGATAGATAAACTACAACTAAGAACAAAAATAGAATCATCCAATTACTACAGTCCAAATGTATCAATAAAATAAACTCCCCCTCCCCCTCCCCCTCCCCCCCTCCCGAATAAAAGTAAGCATTGTCCCTAATGCTTAACAAAATAAGAGTGAAAAGGCACAGGGTGAAGAAATCTCCCTAAACATCCTTGGACATCTCAATGTCCCCAGCAGCATCATCTCTCGTTAGGTCAGCCAACTGTATCTCATCATCATCATATTTGGGAGTGGCTGGAATAGTAAACATCGCATGTACTACCTCACCAGTGTTGGCAACAAGCATGGCTCATTAGATTGGCCAGCTGGTGCAACTGGTGCAGATGGTGTGAATGGATCTGGGGCGGACTGGTCTGGGTCAAGTAACATATCAAATGGCAAGTCCCCAGCTGTCAAAGTTGGGTCACCTGCTTCCTAAGCTTATCAACTGATTTCTTGATTGTTTGGGACTTGTCATCTTATTCACTACCGTGGATAACTTCTCAATAACCGACCAATGATGTACCAGAGTCTTAATGATCATATTCTAGTTGTCCAGAATCTTCTTCAACTTCTCATTAAGATTGGTGGAGACATATGGTACGTGTGTAGAGGACCACGTTGCAACAGTACTTGATATCTCAAACAGTTTTGAAGTAGCTCTCTGCAGCAGTTGTTGAGACTCTCCAATGTTTAAGAGGCTTGTAGAGCAGATAATGGAGATGTGGACCTGGGCACATGCCTTGGAGCTGTAGCAGGGGCTAACCTGGGGATATGGTAGGGCCTAAAGATGGTGGCGAAAGCATAGTAGCATCACTAGAAGAGGGCTCAGCAAAGGTAGATGGAATGTCAGCTATCTCAGCAACTACCACCGTCGGCTCAACAGACTGGCCTGTGGCGGTAGAAGGCTGAGCTTTCTTCTTTGGGTTGGTCGAATCCCACAATGAGTACCATTCAAATGGATTCTTTGGATTCAACTTTGTATCACATGATCTCAGCTCTGCCTTAGCATCAGTGAGGTACTCTGTAATGGTGTTGTGATAAGGGTAGGCCGTGTTGGTCTGCTGTGCTACCAATAAAATATTGGTCGACATCACGACACCTATATTAATTGGGTACCCAGCCATGATAGAAGCCACTAGAACAACTCGTGGAATAGGCAGATGGATCTCATTCTAGCATGGATCAAGTTTGCTACACACAAAAGTCTGACATCCCTTCGCCTCAAAGCTCAAAGTGTTCCGCTAAATGGGAACCCCAGCAGTGATCCATGGTGGTGATGGCCCTATAGGTGCTAAGATCTTCACTAGCCATGGTTAGACTTCTTCTTTCATTGAACACTTCTCTAGATAGTCCTTCGGCTCCAAGTCCTCAAACCCCAAGTACACATTTAGTGTGTGCTGATTAAACCTCACCTTAAAGTTGTGTACTTTGGTCACCTTCGTCCCCTTCTTGATGTGAGAGATGTTAGCGTAGAACTCTCAGAGGAGGTACTCCTTGGCTTTTTCAACCCTCTCAGTAAACCACATCCAACCCTTTCTTGCTCTGAACTACCGCAACATTTTCGGGTTGTATTTGTCCAAATCCTTCAAGAGAAATTGCCGCTCAAGTGTCAAGGATCTAGTTGGCCACCACATACGAATGTCAGCGAATGAAGCCAAGCTAACGAACATATCCTCCCACATCTCCTTCTTCTTCAATCTCTCAACACCAGTGGATGTACCCTCTTCCCCTCTACTACCATCAAGTATATCCTGTATAGTCTGCTCACCTGTGTCTAGGGAAGTTGCTGGCTTAGAGGTCTGGCGAGCACTTTCCGACCCCTCAAAGGTGCTGTGAGATGAAGAGGCCTTATCCATGAGCTGAAATCGCCCATGTGGCCTAGACTGTGTGATTGCCTGCTCCTCCAAAATAGTGGCGGAGTTGCCCTCAGAAGCATCCCTAGACGGGACATAGAAGCTAGACACGGAAAGGTCTGCACCCCTCATTTTGCCTATTGTGTCCCTTTTCCTGATAGTTTTGGGCTGGCCAAGGGGAAAATTACCTCTACCTTGACCCCTAGAAGATTCACCTTTTCCTTTTGAAGTTTTACCATGGCCGCGCGATCGAATCATTGTCCGTATCAAAGCAAAAAGGATTGATAGTTGCAAGCCATCACTCAACATATTCAAGACTTATGTAGGCAAAGAGGAACATTGTAAACACAGTAAGGTTACGACAAAAACAACAGGCTACTAGAATTGGTATCTTTGTCCGCTTATTTTTTATGTGTGATTGCAGATTAGAAATACGGACCGTACAATTTTTTGTGCGGCCACACTTCTACCAAAAAACATAAGAGTCTCAAAAGACTCCTCTTTGAAGATAGTGCAGAGGGTGTTTTGTAGCTACAAAATACATATATGGTTCGCACTTTTTTGAGTGCAGCCTCTGTAAGATTTTTGTGGTCCGCACAGTTGAAGTGCTGCCGCAGAAGCACTTGCCTTCATCAGGTTGCCCACAACACCAAAACTGCAGATCATACAAATTTAGGTGTGGTTGCACATTTCAAAAATTACGAATATGCTTCTTTTTCCTAATTAGATTTTGCAATTACTTGTTCAAATTGAGCTGGCAACATAGTATGAACATGAAATCTCACTAACCCAACCCATTAGAGCATGTATTGCCAACTAACCAGTTCAGATCTACCCTAGATGGACACCTAGATAAACTCTAATAACAGATGGCCTAAAAACAAAACTTAAATTTTCAAAAAATTAAACGAACACAAAAATTTAACATAAAATGAAGCAGACCAGATAGAGTGAGTGTACTGGGTGTATAAGCACAGGTAGGTGTGTGTATGGGACAGTGAAAATCTCTCAGAAACTTGTAGAGTAACAGTGATTGTGAGGAGAGTGAGAAGTGAAAAACGAACTTAAAACTTCTATTTATACCAAAAGTCTTAAGAAGGAAAAAGGGGTCGAGTACGACCGTAGATTTCCATGTGCAGTACGCACTTTATCACTTGGGTCGACCTTCTCTGATCTGAATGTGAGGTCCGTATATTTTTGAGTGCGACCATAAATTTCCACTTGAGGTCGCAGATTATCCCCGCACTGACAGTCTCAAACTTCAGAGAGTTGACATTTTTACCCTTTGGCAAGCTTCTAATTTTATTGTCTGCATGTTGAATGTGTGGCTGCGAATGTCCTTCTGCTGTGGCACATAAAATTGTATGGTCAGCAAGTCGTTCAACACTTAGCCATTTTTAGTTCACCTTTTTTGCAAGTCACCCTCAGCCCTGTAGCACACTTCAAATCAAGTTAGAACACAAATAAAATCTAGCTACAAATGCAAAGGAAAAGAACATGGGTTGCCTCCCAAGAAGTACCCTCAGATGAAGCAAAATAACTGCCACCATGTGGCCATTTCCATCATTCCCCTGTGGAGGCACCCTTTGTTACTATTGGACAAATTTTTCCTTTAGTTTCTTCTTCTTCTTCTTTGCCATAACGCCCATTCTGGGACGTGTTGGAAGAGGAATCCCTAATTCTTAACACGGATAAGAGAAGAACAGTGACCAGAAGGCGACATGAGTGAAGGAAAAGCCTCTCTAGCAACAAATAGATGAGTGACTGCAAGCTAGCAACAATGAAAGAATGAGCGACAACACTACAGAACCATGCCTGTCTATTGGAGCGAATTGGATAATCGGGCCAAGGGCTTCCCGATCTTCCCCTCACTCTTCTTTCCCTAATATGAACCAAAGAAGGAGAAGAGGCGAGTACAGTTTCACTTCAGTTTCAATTTCTTGGTAACCACTTTCCCAGTCAGAGATAGGAAAGAATCCGGGTGCCAACAAAAGATAATGTTTTCACATGGGCTCATCATCTGATGCAGAATTGATGCGAGAGGGAGAATCGGGGATGGTTGTGTATTAGCTGATGATATATACATGGGTCCACAATGTATTGCCACTAGAAATAAAGACATTGGCATTGGACTTGTGAATCGATTCATAACCTTTAGGGCACAACCAATATCTATTCGAACTCCCTATTTCGAGTCAACTACCGTAGAAAATTTAGACTTTTTTTTACGCTGCGATCACATAAAAACATAAACTTTGAGGCTCAATAGCTAAATAAATGGCAATTGAATCATAAGCCAAGATCATAGAGAGCATACTGCGAGTAAGAGGTGGTCTAAATGGATCCAAAACGTGATTAAGGGCGTATGAGGCCTATACTAGTAAGGTATGCGGCCCTAACAAGGATTATGAAATGTATTTCTTAAGGCTTTTTGGCCAGTTCAAGGTCAGTCGTGAGCTGTAGGAAAAAATAGTAGCGAACTAGAAGAAATTTATTTTTTTGTTTAAATCTCAAAGAAAGGTATTGGTGAAATTTGGAACAGTCATTTCAATCTTTTTCTTCCAATTCTAAGAAAGAAAAATCCCTATGCCAGCCCAAACTAATTGATTTTTTTTGGAAAGGAAGGAATGCAGGGAAGAAGTCTTTCCTTTCCAACCGTCTAATCTAAAAAACAGATATCAGAGAGGGAACACTTTTATTTAGTTAATTATATATTAACAGCTAGTATATCTTAACTCGGACGTCCATTTCAAGTGCATATCCTATTATTGCACAACAGGGTTATGAAAATCCATGAGAAGGAGGAGGTCAATAAAAAAAGAGATGTTAATTAATCGAAGGTCCAACTTATCACCACGCTTCTATGTGGATACCCCTTTTTTACTCTCAACCATTGCATTGCCGAGAGGAGAAAATGTGGGGCTACCCTACCCTAAGATAAGACGATTCTCGCCCTCAGGACATGGAATAGAGCTAATTGCATCGGATAAAATGGCAATAGGGGGATAGTATACATTCAATCTAGATAATACACTGAGATAAAAGACAAATCAAGCAAGAAAGGCAGAAAGGGTCACATGGAATACGGGGTTCATTTTCACCGAGATGGTCGCTTGAGTCTATAGGCTACCTTTCCTATATGCTTTTCTACAAGGTCTACTTTCAGACCAAGCCTAATGCTGTTGTATGAATGAGGATTGGGGGTACAACAGATAAGAAGAGCGAGCCAAAAATAGAAAGAAGAGTATAATGGTGCCCCGAGGCTGTCTTGCAAAGATCTTCGATCCGAACCTTCGCATCTACTCTCTCTTAGAGGATGAACCACGCCTTCACTATCGCAAGAATATAACATTGCTAATATGAGACCATCCTCTGCCCACCGGAGGGATCAGTTTGACCAGGGCTCAAATCAGACTTCAGTGAGTAATGAGAAACTTAGGACCTACGTAAACCAGTGGTTATGCCGACATCTACTAAAAAAAGAATAGTATTAGAGTCAAGACTAGTGCTATCCCCTTCCTCTGCTACGCTTCCTTACTCAAATAGTGCTTCACCCGATGACCATTGACTTGGAATACTTCATTATTTTTTTTCTTCAAGTATAATGCACCAAAAGGTGTCATACCAATAATTTCCAATGGACCACTCCACTTGGATTTTAGCTGCCCGGGAAACATTCTGGACCTTGAATTAAACAACAATACAAGATCACCCACCTTGAACTCATTGTTCCAAATATATTTTTCATGAAGATATTTTATCATTTCTTTATACAAAGATGAATTAGCATATGCATGGTATTGTATCTCATCCAATTCATTAAAATGTGTAACCCGCAAGTTAGCGGCTACATCCAAATCTAGATTCAATTTTTTTAAAATCCACATTGCTTTGTGCTCTAGTTCTACTGGAAGATGACAAGCTTTACCGAACACCAACATGTATGGAGACATTTCGATAGGTTTTTTGTAAGCAGTATGATAAGCCTATAGCGCATCATCAAGCTCCTTGGACCAATCCGTCCGATTAGCATTCACCATTTTAAACAAGATATGCTTTATCTCACAGTTGGAAACTTTTACTTTCCCACTAGCTCGTGGATGATAGGGAGTCGTGACCTTGTGAGTAACACCAAAATTGCTAAGTAAAGTTGTCGTAAGATTTATTGCAAAAGTGTGACCCCCCCCCATGGATCTTTTACAAATATTCTTCTTCAAGAAAGCCACTACACTTCTCGCCTCATTATTGGGTAAAGCGACGACCTCAACACATTTGGACATATAATCCACTGCGACCAAGATGTAGGTGTTTCCACAAGAGCTCACAAAAGGGCCCATGAAGTCAATTCCCAAAATATTGAAAATATCAATTTCCAAGATGGACGTGAGAGGTATTTCATTTTTCTTTGAGATTCTACCGGCCCGTTGGTATTCATCACAGGTTTTCAAAAAATCACTAGCATCCTTGTAAAGAGTAGGCCAATGATAACCATAACTAAGCACTTTGGCCACCATTCTTTCTCTACGGACCTGAGCTGGGCCCACCGGAACTGCCTGGGCTGGGGCTGGAACTTCCTCGCCAAGGTTAACCTGAGTGTCTGCCACTGGTGTTGCTGTTGGTGGCTGGGTTCTGCCCCTACCTCGGCCTCTAGCCTGGCCACGTCCTCTGCCCCTAGCGGGAGCTGCCTGGGGCTCAGACTGCTGATCAGCGGATGAGGAAGCGCGTGTTCTAGCCATCTACAAAAGAACAGAGTAGAAATTCAATCAGCATTTGAGGAACCAAATCGCACGATAAGAAAGAACAAATGAGAGATTTTTCCTAACTCAATAGACTCTGGGGAACAAGTACAGACGTCTCCGTACCTACCCCTCAGACTCTACTAAGTTTGTTCGTGAGTTGTGAGACCTATGTAACCTAGTGCTCTGATACCAACTTGTCACGACCCGGATTTCCCACCATCGGGATCGTGATGGCGCCTACTCATGGTAGCTAGGCAAGCCAACTTACTTACCGTTTTCACTAGTAAAACTATTCTATTATCAATTTATAGCATCATTAATAATAACAACAATAACTACGGAAGTCTAATTTTATAAGTCTGAAATAAATATGATATGCTCAACAATATTATCTACCCAAGATTTGGTGTCACATACTCACGAACCACTAAGAATAAACTACATATAAAGGTCTGAAAGAAATATAACAGCTGTCTGTCTCGAAA
>MU712628.1:10207-27570 GCA_026770625.1 Nicotiana glauca
TTGGGGAGTTGGACCTCAATTTGAGGTCCGATTTCAAAACAAATTATATATTTGAGTTCGTAGGGGAATGGGTAATCAGGTTTTGGTCCGAACCTCGGGTTTTGACCACGTGGGCCTAGGGGCATTTTTGAAATTTTTTGGGAAAAACTTGAGAAAATTATTTTTATGCATTCAAATCAATTCATATGGTGTTTATTAAAGTAATTGAACAATTTGTGATTAGATTTGACGAATTGGGGGTGGAACCGCGAGGTAAAGCAATAGTTGAGGATGAAGTGGATTTCAAGGCTTTGAGGTAAGTGTTTGGTTTAACCCTAGCTTGAGGGAATAGGAGTTGAGTCTTGTTGATAATTGCTAGGTAATCGAGTGCGATGTATAGGCATGGTGACGAGTATCTATACATTGGTGTCTAGCATGACCGTGAGTCCTTATAATTTGATTTCCACGACTTGGTTGTGAACTCCGTGTTTATTGGAGAAATTCTATATGTTGTGAATAACATGTGAACGGTAAAGTAATTATTTGATTCCTGGGAGCATTGGCTCGAATTGTGATACGAATATTGAAAGTATATGAAAAGACTGGATAATTTGGAGCATTGGCTCAAAATGGTAGAGTGAATTATAAGATAAGGAAAGTAAGAAAAGGAAAGCATTGTTGATTATTCCCTTGCCGGGACATTTGGTTGAACTTGATGGATTCTTTTCCTCTGCCGGGATTTTTGTCAAATGTTTGCTTATTGTTATGTCCCTTAATTGTGACTATTGTTTGGGGAACCAGACTATTAAATGATTTTAAGGAGCGGGTTGCGCGCCGCAACAATGATATATGAGGGTCGGATTGCACGCCGCAACAGTGATACCTGATAAATGGTATGGGTCGGGTTGCACGCCGCAACAATGATATTTGTGGAGCAGGTTGCACGCTGCAACAGTGATATTTGTGGAGCGGGTTGCATGCCGCAACACTAATTGATACCATGTGTTTGTATCGAGTATTGCTTCTTGTTCATTGTGAATCTAAGTTGTTCTAGTTTGTTACTTGGGATTACTGTTGATATTGTATTCCATCATAGCATGTTTCCCCCTCCCATGTTGTTAATTGCCTTGTATTCGATATCCCGTTGTATATTTATAACTGCACAGGTTTATGTGATGTCCATTCTAGCCTCGTCACTACTTCGTCGGGGTTAGGCTAGACACTTACCAGCACATGGGGTCGGTTGTGCTGATGCTACACTTCTGTGCATTTTTGCATAGGTCCAGGTTTTGAGGAGCAGCAGCAGCAGCATTAGACTGTTACCTCATTATTTTGAGACAGACAACTTATATATTTCTTTCAGACCATTGTTTTTAGTACATCTTTAGTTGTTCGTGAGTAATGTGACACCAAATCTTGGGTAGAGGTTTTAATGACTGTTCCGCATTTGGATTCGTATTTATCAGACAGACTTTCGCTATTGTTCTCGTTAGAATTAATATTTTATATTGATGCTTTAGACTGTTAAGATAATTGGTTAATGATGAAAAGGTAAATAAGTTGGCTTGCCTAGCTACTACGAGTAGGCGCCATCACGATCCCGATGTTGGGAAATCTGGGTCGGGACACTTATGCAGAGGTACCGGTAGCTATTTTAGATCGGCAGGTAAGAAAGCTTCGAACTAAAGAAGTGGCTTCCGTGAAAGTGTTATGGTGAAATAACAACATCGAGGAAGTGACCTAGGAAGCTGAGAAGGAAATAAGGATGAAGTACCCCCACCTATTTACGACTTAAGGTGAGTCGCATTTAAATAATTGGAAATTATTTCTTTACAGCAACTTAATTGGATTTTGAATGACTGGAAAGTGCAATTTAAATTTCTTATTGCGAGATAGCTATATGAAGCCTAGTAGTTGGAATCTTAAGAATTTGATTTATGCTTTGAAAATGAAACAAATATATCTTTGAAATAACGTATTATCGGAAAAGAAATGAAACCAATGAATTGACTTGACCCATTCGCGGACGAATGTTCTTGGGGGGGGGGGAGACTGTGAGACCCCATGTTTTTTTTTCTCTTCTCTTACGTAATATACGTAACGTAGCGTGATTATATTAGATATATATGATTGGGTATAACATCACACTGGTCACATGTTATGTTTTTGAGCCAAGCAAGTTGTGAAATAAAGGTCGGTAAAAGTTATCATAAATTTATCTAATAAATTTTTCTAAATTTTGGGTCAAATTAATTAGATCATTTCTCCCAATATATAAAGAGTTATGAGACCCACAACCTATCAAATCGAAGTTCTACGAGTCTAGGTTTCAACCAAAAAAAACCTCACATTAAACGGACATTGTAGTAAAAAGTTATGACTGTTTTACCTCGGACCGGGTCGGGTCAAACAAGTGGTATAAGTCGGTAAACTCGACTTTGAAGACTTCAAAAAATTTCATTTTAGTCCCAAAATAGTGAGCAAGCTGAAGAGAGGGTTCCATGGTGTTCTTGAGCGATTAATGTGCGTTTTTAATGATTTTTTACCGTTAAAGTTTGCCCTCGTGCCTAGAAACTCATTCTCTACGCTTTGCAATCGTTTCCCCCTTCTATTAGCTGTGTTTGGAGCTATTTTTGGAAGATAGGAATTTGTTGTTCTTGTTGGTTATTCAGAATTTATACTTGTTTTGTCAAGGTAATCATCTTGGGACCCTTTTATGATTGTTTTTACAAAATTCTACGGACGTTCCGTCAAGTTAGGGTCATATGGCGAATCTGCCGATTTAAACTCAATTATGAATTGTTTATAGGTGCGTATAAGCTGTATATATATAGTGTTTTCAAAGCTTAGGACGTAAGGAACAATTTTCGTGATGGAACTACAGGCATTCGGATGTTCGTTGGAAAGGTATGTTAAGGCTAAGCTCCGTTATTCATTTTTTCACGAATTCATGGAAATTCCTAAGACGCCAAATGTGATATTTTACTATTCTACGGCTAGAAAGACCTTTTGTGAAAGGCATTGGGATTGTAGCTGAAGTATTTTCATGATTCTATTAGGTTGATATTCCACTCGTTTGGTTAAATAGGGTATTCGGCATCTATATATGTTATTTTGTCGGCTTTCTTAGCTATATATATGAATTCTTATTCGTCTTTGGGTTGTGTGGCTAAAGAATAAAATCATTTAGTATTTGCGATCAGTCATTCTTCCTTGTTAAAGTGTATTTTAAAATCTCTAAAGTGACACGTCAATTTTCAAAAATCTCAAATATAAATTCTTAAATGGGGTTTTAAGAAAAAGATTGGAGCAGAAGGAAAGGTAGAGACCTACAAAGCCCGTCTTGTTGCCAAGGGATATCGTCCGAAAGAAGGAGTTGACTATGACGAGACTTTCTCTCCCGTGGCAATGCTCAAATCTATTCGGATTTTGCTTGCTATAGCTGCATAATATAATTATGAAATATGGCAAATGGATGTGAAAACAACTTTCCTTAATGGTGAGCTAGAAGAAGATGTGTACATGACACAACCTGAAGGTTTCACATCTTTGTCTGATCATAATAAAATTTGTAAGCTACAAAGATCCATTTATGGACTAAAGCAAGCTTCTCGAAGTTGGAATATTCGCTTTTGACGAGACAATTGTAAAGTTCAATTTTGTTAGATGCAAAGAAGAACCCTGTGTGTACAAAAAGGTTAGTGGGAGCACAATTATATTCTTAGTGTTGTATGTTGATGATATATTGCTCATAGGGAATGACATACCGTCATTGCAAAGTACCAAGAT
The DNA here is from genome assembly GCA_026770625.1 of Nicotiana glauca. NCBI lineage: Eukaryota > Viridiplantae > Streptophyta > Magnoliopsida > Solanales > Solanaceae > Nicotiana > Nicotiana glauca. The sequence goes on from MU712628.1 coordinate 13,976, forward strand.
TTGACTATCTAAATAGTTCTCCATGAAAGACTTGGGAGAAGCAGCTTATATATTAGGAATAAAGATCTATAAAGAAAGATCTAGGAAGCTGCTTGGACTTTCTCGGTCTTTGTACATTGATACCATCTTAAAGAGGTATAACATGGATAATTCCAAAAGAGGCTATCTACCGATAGGCACTGAAATTACTCTCAGTAGGGAGGATTTTCCTAAAACACCTAAAGAGAGAGAACGCATGAGTAGGATCCCATACGCTAGTGCAGTGGGAGCTATCATGTATACCATGACATGTACACGTCCTGATGTGGCTTATGCACTTGGACTGACTAGTCGATATCATGCAAATCCTGGTGAGGAACATTGGAAGGTGGTGAAGACCATTCTTAAGTACTTAAGAAGAACGAAAGACCAATTCCTCATTATGGAGATTCTGAGTTGAAACTTGAAGGTTATACTGATGCAAGCTTCTCTTCAGATAAAGATGATAGAAAATCTACTTCTTGTAATGTATTCACCTTAAATGATGGTGCGGTGAGTTGGAAAAGTTCCAAACAAGCTACAGTAGCTGATTCAGTGACTGAAGCAGAATATATAGCAGCTAGTGAAGCTGCTAAGGAAGCTGTATGGATGAAAAAGTTCTTAATTGAACTTGGTGTGGTTCTTCCAGTAGAAGGTGCGGTTCCACTATTGTGTGACAATACTGGAGCCATTGCTCAAACAAAAGAACCAAGATCACACCAAAAGTCCAAACACGTTCTGCGAAGGTATCACTTGATCAGAGAGATCATTGAACGAAGGAGACGTCGAGATTCCAAAGGTTGATGGAAAAGAAAATGCTGCAGACCCATTCACTAAAGCTCTTTGCGCAAAGGAGTTTGACAAGTACAAGTGGAAATTAGGGATGAAGTACAAGAGCGATTGGCTCCAGTGCAAGTGGGATATTGTTAGGGATATAGTAGATATGTCCTAGATCCAATGTCATATTTGATGATTTAAACATATTTTTGTTAACGTCATTTGATATAAAATATATGGTATTTGATATTTATTTATCACTATTATTAATTATTTGATTAATTTGATAAGGTCCTTGATTAAATTTTGAGATTTGTCATCGTGATATAGATCATGTTAATGAGAGCAAAGTCTCTTATAATTTAATCTAAATTTGTTCTTGATCGTAGGATTATTAATTTGGACATTAGTAATCCGGTTAGATCAATATTTATGTGATCGTCTTTATGAGATAAAGATTAGTTGATCTCATTAACTAAATTACATAGATAGATGATGCATATAGAGATATGATCATTGAACCGACTCATTTGATAATTCCTAATGGTTAGAATTATCATAAACTGTCAATAGGATATTCTCTTAAAGAATGTGATGTAACCATTTCCTTTGACCTGAGATCGTCATAGTAATTGACAAGTTATTTATTTTGCTTTGATACCAGACACCTATGGCCCTAGGGCGATAGTTGAAAGGATATTGGGCATGATTAAATACTTGTAGAATTAGTGATTGATCAAGATGGAATATGTCAACTCTTGGTAATGAGTTTTAGCTCCATGTTGTCATGAATTATAAATGACCAAACTAAGACCTTGGCCAGGGCAATTGAATGAAAGAAGAAAAGAGTTTCTTAGGTCATTCAATGGTTGATTATATTTGACATGAACACATAGTTGGTCGCCTATTAGGATTTGACAGCTGAACCATATCCTAGGGTGACCCAGAGCTATAATAACAGAAGAAATTAATACATTATTCTTCTACTGGTTCTTGAGAGTAAATTGTATACTTCATGCTATCCGGTCGTTAAGGAGTGTTGCTAGATGTCACCCTTGATTAGTATATTGATGTGGTCAATTTACTACCGGCTTAATATTGAATCTATGGGGTCGCACACTAATGAGTGTTCTGATCTTTGATAAAGGATTAATTGCCTTATTATTTGATAATTAAATTAAAGAATTTAATTAGTCAAATAAAATTAGTTATTAGTCCAAATAAAATATTATTATATTCTGTGACGACCCGACCCGTCGTCTCATGAGTTACCGTTTTGTTTTTCCTATTTTCAGCTTCTTTATGTTTCATTGTCCGTATCTTGTGTAATAGAGTTGAGTTGGAGTGGTTTTGATAAGAAATGAGACACTTAGTCTCTTTTAAGAAGGCTTAAGTTGGAAAAGTCAATCGGACATTGAATTATGAGTTAGAGGGATCGGATGTGAATTCCGATGGTTCGATTAGCTCCGGGAGATGATTTGAGACTTAGGAGCATGATCGGAATTTATTTTGGAGGCCTGGTGTAGAATTAAGCTTGAATTGGCGAAGTTAGTAGTTTGACGATTTCCGATTGATAGGTGAGATTGTGATCTGGGAGTCGGAATGGAATTCCGAGAGTTGCTGTAGCTTCGTTATGTGATTTAGGATATGCATGCAAAATTTCAGGTTATTCAGACGTGGTTTGGTTGGATTTTTGATCAAAAGCGTGTTTCGGAAGTTTTAGAAGAACTTCGTCTTGAATTTGAGGTAATTTGATGGTTTTGGTGTTGTTTGAGTTGTTTTGATGATTGGAACGAGGTTGAATAATATTTAGGATGCGTTGGTGCTTTTGGTTGAGGTCCCGGGGGCCTCGAGTGTGTTTCAGGTGAGTTTTGAGCGAATACGGACATCCCGAAACTTAGAAAATGGATGGGGCAGTCATTTTCGTGAGGGGCGCGGTCCTATTAGCGCGGGGCGTGCTGGCCTTGTGCTGGGTGCGTAAAAGTGACCGCGGCCGCGGTCATGAAGATCTGCAGGTCGTCGGTCCAACTTCAGAAGCTCATATCTTTTGATCTACAAGGAATTTGGGGATGATTCAAAAACAAAAGTTGTAGCTCTTTGAATCTAGTTTTTCAAAACATACTATAATAGACATTTGTAAATATGTTGGGAAAGTTATGGCCAAAGAACTAAAGCCTGTCATTTCAAAGAACTCATGTGCGGCCATGGTCGTGTTTGCGCGGACCGCACTAGTTTTGCGCGACCGCGGTCGATTTTGTGCGGCCCGCGGAGGTGGAAATCTGGGGGTTACTTTATAAATACGAGGTTTTGGGTTTTTTTTTTGATATTTTGCCCTACAAAGCTCGGATTTTGGCGATTTTTCGAAGGATTTTCAAGAAATTCATCGGGGTAAGAGATTCTAACTCAGATTTGTTTAGAGTACATGAATCTATCATTGAATTCATCATTTAATTCGTGATTTGGGATTGAATTTGGGAAGAAAATTGTGGAATCTTTCAAAAATATAAAATGATGATTTGAAGGACCAAATGGTGTCGGAATTGGATAATTTTTGTATGGTTAGACTCGTAAGAGTCTAAGAATTCTAGTTTTGTGAATTTTTGTCAAATCTCGAAATGTGGACTCGGGTTCGGGTTTGACCAATTTCGGGAATTTTATTGTAATTTGATTATTTTCAAGTGGGCTTTGTTCCCTTAACATATTTTCATAGTTTGGTACTGATTTCGGCTAGATTTGGAGCATTCGCAGGCCGATTCGAGAGGCAAAGGCATCGCGAACTAGAGAATTAGTTGGTTCGAGGTGAGTAATTGATGTAAATAATGTCCTGAGGGTTTGAAACCCCAGAAATTTCACATCGTAATGATATATTGAGGTGACTTGCACGCCGGATAACGAGCGTGGGGTAGAGCACGGTTGGGGATTATGACTTGGTCCGTCCCGCTTAATAAAAATACTACCAAATTGCTAGAAGTTTAGTTGATATCCTTATAAAAATGGATTAATTGTTATAATTTGGCCTCACGACAACTGATTGAATCCTTCAGGGATTGTTTTTAAATGGTTTCTTACCATATTTCCATATAATTGATCTCAGTCCAATGTTTTAAATACTGTTTTGCAAACTCAGCCGTCTTTCTAAGATTTGAAAACTTAAATGATATTTCTAAGTGATATTTTGGGATGAGAACTACTGTTTTACAAATGCCCAAGGGGCATATGATGATTTTTGGACTAAGCATGGATCGGGCTGTGCGCCGTAGCAATGAGCACGGGTACCGTCTTGGTCAGGTAACAATGACTGACCAGAGCGGACAAACTTTAGACAGTGGTAACAATGGCACTGTAGGACGCGTCTTGGTCAGGTAACAATGACTGACTAAGAATAAATTGATGCCACAAGATGGCTTGATATTGCGCTTGGGCTGTAGGAGCCCCTTCAGAGTCTGAGCCCATTCCAGTGAGTGCTAAAGAGGTGAGAAGGCTTTCAGGCCTTATAATGTTATAGCGTTTGGGTCATAGGAGCCCTTCCATTGTCTGCACACACCCCTAGTGAGTGCCATTGATGATAAATAAATGGATGGATCAAGCTGCATGCCGTAGTGTACCGTCATATGCATTGCATTGCACTCATGCATTATTCTTTATTTGATATACCTGGATGGCTCAGGCTGCACGCTGCAGTGGGTACCAGAGTGTACCGTCATATGCATTGCATTTCACTCATGCATCTGTTCCTTATCTGTTTTACCTGTCATGATATTTCTGTACTCTTATTTCATTGACTTGTTGTTTCATTATTAAATGTTCTAAACTGCCAGTTATAGTTTACTTTGTATTTTTACATGATTTCTTATTCTCAGCCTTTATTTATATTTATTACTCATTGGGTCGGAGTACTCACATTACTCTCTGCACCATGTGTGCAGGTACATGTATTCCTGAGGCATAGAGCGAGCTTTCATGCCGTTCAATTTTTCATCGGAGTTATCGAGGTAGCTGCATGGCATTCGCATACCTGATTTCTCCTTCTATCTTTACTTATTATTCTGCATTTCAGACTTATATCTGTATTAGGTTGTTGAAACCTTGTATTAGAGGCTCAGACTTGTGACACCAGATCAGTGGGCTGTTTTATAAAGATTTTTATTCTTTTGGTTCCGCACATTTCAACTGTTTACAATTTATAATTTCATTTTATATTAACTTGGTGGTGAAGTTGAAAATCAGTAATAAATCGTAACAAGTAAAGGGTTGTGAGTGGTAATTGGTCAGGCTTGCCTAGCATTGTATTGGGCACCATCACGATCGAGATTCGGGGTCGTGACAAGTCGGTATCAGAGCCTGGGTTAATTGGTCTCGCGAGTCATGAGCCGGTTTAGTAGAGTCTCGTGGATCGGTACAGAGACGTCTGTATTTATCCTCGAGAGGCTGTAGAACCTTTAGGAAAAACTTCATATTCTTGAATTCTTATCGTGCGTCTTTGATTCAGTTTGAAAAAGTAATTCTTACAATTCCTTTCACATGTTCGTATGCGTGAACAAGCACTCGGTATTAGATGTGCCTTGATGGCTTGTAATTCCCCGATCGAAGGGCGAGACGTGATCTTTGTGAGTTTAATGTTAGGCCAATTTGGAGGACATAAGGTCGGACCTTTGCCTATGGCTTGAGCACCGAGGTGCTAATTGTGCGAGCAAGTGTTTTGAACTTATATGTCCGATATTGTCCCTATTAGTGGGAATGATGGCTGGATAGCTACATGATGAGTATGTTAGTGTTGCAAGATGTATCTATATGACTTGGAAGTGACGATGGAGGTCTACTGGATGATAGATGAACTATTGAGTGTATGATTTTCATTGTGATTGGATGTGTAGCCCCGAGTTATGGGCGCATGAAGAATCTTTTCATGTCTCATATTTGGAGTGAAGTAAATTTCATGTTACTTTATGAGTTTAGACTCAGGAAAATTAAGTAATTGTGTAATGTGTATGACAGTGGAAGGTATACAAAAATATTAATTGGAGGTGAAGCAGATGGGTTATCTCCTGCGAAGTGTTCTAAGGTGGTGTGATCCTTATACTGTCCATGAGAAGATCTCATTTACAAGTGAAGAATATGCATTGAAATCTAAATTTGGTTTCCTAGAGAGTGGGCTTAACTGTTGTGTGATTGAATGCAAGAATTGCAAAAGAGTTAAAATTCCAGATGATTTGTGTTTCCACATGCTTATGAAGGAGTGAGTTTAATCTTGCTATGGTATTACGACAACAATAAAGTACATGCGTTGTGATTTATTGAGTGCGTTTGAGCTATGGCTTCGAGCCAAGTTGGGGAGTTTTCTATTAATTAAGTTGATTACACGGTTAGGTGCTATATTAGTTCCAGTTTGAGGCGTGTTAGTGAGTCAGTTATGGCTTACAGAGATTAAGGTCGATCAGGCGGTGGCCAGGCTCATTTTTGTGCTATTCCCAGCAGGACAGATGATATTACTTCAAATGCTGTTATTACAGGTATTGTTCCAGTCTGCCACAGAGAAGCCTCTGTATTATTTGATCCCGGTTCCACCTATTCTTATGTGTCCTCATATTTTGCTCATTATTTGGGTACGCCCCGAGAATTTCTTTCTGTACCTGTTCATGCATCTACCCCAGTGGGCGATACTATTGTTATGGACCGTGTGTACCTGCCATGTGTTGTGATTATTGGGGGTCTGGAGACCCGATTTGATTTATTGCTATTGAGCATGGTGGACTTTAATGTTATTCTAGGCATGGATTGGCTATCTTCGTGTCATGCTATTCTAGACTGTCATGCTAAGACAATCACTTTGGCTATTCCAGGTGTTCTGAGGATCGGGTGGCATGGTATGACTGATTATGTCCCTAGCAGAGTAATTTCTTTCTTGAAAGCCCAGTGTATGATTGGGAATGGTTGTCTATCATATCTAGATTTCGTGCGAGATGTTGGAGCTGCCTAGCTTTCGTGCGAGATGTTGGAGCTGAGACTCCTAGTATTGATTTTGTCCCAGATGTGAGGGATTTTCCTGATGTATTTCCTGCAGACCTGCCGGGCATGCCTCCGGACAGGGATATTTATTTTGGCATTGACCTGGTGCCGGGCACTCAGCCCATTTCTATTCCACCGTATGGCACCAACGGAGTTGAAAGAATTGAAGGAGCAGCTTCGGGAGCTCCTAGATAAGGGGTTCATTCGGCCTAGTGTGTCACCTTGGGGTGCACCAATCTTATTTGTGAAGAAGGAGGATGGCACAATGAGAATGTGCATTGATTACATGCAATTGAATAAAGTAACAGTGAAGAACAAGTATCCTTTGCCTCGTATTGATAGCTTGGTTATGTGCGAATAAATTTAAAAGTTTTCTCGATGGTTTTTTACCATGGTTCAAGCCGGATATCTTATACCAGTGCGCGTAACATATTGTATATTATGAACTCCTCCTAAATGGGAGCAAATAGAAGATTTCTAACTGCCGGAATGTAATTTTCCTATAGCCCGGAAATTTCTAATGATATTCTTGCGTTTACAAAATGATGGCATAATAGACGTGATATGTTGTGCATGTTTAATATTTTCATGTACGAGTTGGCAGTTCATTCTTGAAGAGAAGGTAATGAATTCTGGATCGAATAGTCAGTTTCGGATATTTAGATTGAATGTTATAACTGCTCGGTAAGGCCTGAAAAGGGTGCACATTATATTCTGATTAATATATGTCTATTGGCGTTTTCATTAATATAAAATGGTGGTTAGCTGCTGGCATTCTTGTTGGCCATGCTCCCGCTTCCTACTCTGCTGTGACTTGCTTCCTTGGACTTGCTTTTGAAATGCCACGACTTCCCGGCTGACTTTCAACCCTCTGATCTTGACGACCCAGATGTTTTACCTCATGTTACTGTTTTGTGTTTTTGTCCCCTTCTTGTGAATCTTTGCTTCTCCCTCCAATTATCTGATTACCCTACTGATGAGATTTGCATTGGTCCTTCGTGTTTTACTTTCTTTTGATATGTCTCGATCTCGTTGTGCCATACAACTGGGAAGCTGGTAGTTAGCTTTGACATCTTTCTTTTGTTTCTGACACTGAAACGTCTTATAGACAAACTTCAAGAAAATGAAATGCAATGACCTCGAAGGTTTTGAGGATAGAAAGAGTCTGAAAACGAATGAGTTATAATAAAGAGAAAAAGGATAAGACTTATTTGAGTGGAAAGGCTGATATCATTGATCGTGCCATGTATTTTGGATTAACCAGCCTAGTCTTCCAACCAACCAACTGTCAATTGCCACATTTACTGTTCCATACTTTCACAATCGACTTTCACCAAAACCCAAACCTTGCTTATTTTGCCATGTTTCAAAAACACCTTGTAACCACGGACTTCCTTCATTTGCCCATCTAAAAAACTCACTTTCGCCTTACGGTGCCCGTGAGGGTTTTCACTAATAAGACTCTCTCATTTTTAATGTCTCTCAAAGTGCCTGTGAGGGTTTTCACCAATAAGACTCTCTCATTTTCAATATCTCTCAAATTCATTTCACCTTATGGTGCCCATGAGGGTTTTCAACAATAAGATTCTCTCATTTTCATCATTTTCCTTCTGGCATCAGAGTGTTGTCCACGACATGAATCACCTTACCTGCTTGTACTGGCATTTCTTAAAATTGATCAGAAGGTCTTTCTTTGGACCATAATGTGGCTTTTGGATGGGTTTAGAAAGAAGGGTATAAAGGCTCTAAATATTTTAACGTGGGTTCAAAATTACAACTTTCGGAATCATATTTCTCGCAACAAACACAACTTCTGCCCCTGTTTCATTCTTGGGGATTCTTGGATTTTTCTTTTGTTGTGACTGAACCTCAGTGAAGCTGCCTACGTACCCTTTCGGGATCAAGTCAAACATAGTTCAGGCCATAAAGTCGCTTCATTGTTGCGATGTTTCTTTTCTTCCATTCTTCTTTTCTTTTCATTTCTTTTCTTTTTATTTTTCTTTTTCTTTCTATTTTCTTCTTTTTCTTTTTCTTTTCTTTTCTTTTCTTTTTCTTTTTATTTTTCTTTCTCTTTTCTTTTCTTTGTTTTCTTTTCTTTACTTTTCTTTTCTTTTCTTTTCTTTTCCACTGTATTTCTCATGTTTCTCCACTTAATTTCCCTGGTCGGGTTCTTAAATTTTGTTGTCGATTCCAAAAGAGGGCTACGAAAGAAAAATATAACATGGCTCAAAAGGGATAACCAAGGATAAAGTGTTTGGATAGCAGAACAAAATGCCTTCGTCATTTCAATCTTATAACATGCCCAATACAATCAGGTACATAACGATAAAGAAATCATACATAATATCTTTTGACTGCATCAGAGTTGATAGCCATTTCTACACATTTTCCTTCTACATCTGTTAGATACAATGCACCATTGGACAACACTCGTATTACAACAAACGGCCCCTGCCAGTTAGGAGCGAACTTTCCTTTTGCTTCAGACTAGTGAGGTAAGATACGCCTTAACACCAATTGCCCTACTTCGAACTTCCGCGGACACACTTTCTTGTTATAAGCTCTTGCCATTCTCTGTTGGTATAATTGTCCATGACATACTGCTGCCAATCTCTTTTCATCAATCAAATTCAATTGTTCTAAACGGGATTTAACCCACTCATCATCATCAATTTCCGCCTCCCCAATAATCCGAAGGGAGGGTATTTCAACTTCTGCAGGTATCACCGCTTCCGTTCTGTACACCAATGAATAAGGAGTCGCCCCTACTGAAGTACGAATAGTAGTGCGATATCCTAGCAAAGCAAAAGGTAATTTCTCATGCCACTACCTGGATCCTTTCACCATTTTCTGAAGTATTTTCTTGATGTTCTTATTAGCTGCCTCAACTGCTCCATTCGCCTTAGGACGATATGGGGTGGAATTGCTGTGCATGATCTTAAACTTCTGACACGTCTCCGCCATCAAATGACTGTTGAGATTGGCACCATTATCTGTGATAATCACCTTCGAAATTTTGAATCGACAAATGATATTTGAATGCACAAAATCAACCACTGCCTTCTTGGTCACTGATTTGAAAATTTTTGCCTCAACCCACTTAGTGAAGTAATCAATGACTACTAGAATAAATCTGTGCCCATTAGATGCTGCTGGCTCGATTGGCCCAATGACATCCATTCCCCAAGCAACGAAGGGCCATGGTGCCAATATTGTATGCAACTCAGATGGTGGAGAATGGATCAAATCTCCATGTACTTGGCATTGATGACATTTGCGCACAAAACTGATACAATCCCGTTCCATAGTAAGCCAATAATAACCTTCTCGGAGAATCTTCTTTGCCAACACATACCCACTCATATTAGGTCCACAACTCCCGCATGTACCTCGGTCATGATAGTTGTAGCCTATTTAGCATCCATGCATCTCAATAAACCAAGATCTGGAGTTCTTTTTTACAAAATTCCTCCACTGAAGAAAAATCCGCTTGCCAAGCGTCTAATAGCTCTCTTTTGATCCCCCGTGGCCTGTGCCGGATATACTCCCATTCTGAGGTATTCTTTGATGTCATGAAACCATGGCTCACCATCAATCTCTTCTTCTACCGTATTACAATAGGCATGCTGATCTCGAACCTGAATCTGCAACGGGTCCGCATAAGCCTTATCTGGATGAGGCAACATTGACGCCAAAGTAGCCAAAGCGTCAGCAACTTCATTATGAATCCTTGGAATGTGCTTGAAATCTATTGACTGAAACTACTGACACAGTTCATGCAAACACTGCCGGTACGATATGAGTTTTAAGTCTCGTGTCTCCCATTCTCCCTGAATTTGGTGCACCAGAAGATCCGAGTCGCCCATGACCAAGATCTCTTGCACACCCATCTCTATAGCCATCCTCAATCCTAGGATACATGCCTCGTATTCAGCCATATTATTGGTATAGTAGAAGCGAAGTTGAGCTGTAACAGGGTAGTGCTGCCCTGTCTCAGAAATAAGTACTGCTCCTATCCCAACACCTTTGTTATTGGCAGCTCCATCAAAGAACAACTTCCACCCAGGTTTTTCATCTTGTTCAGATTCCTTGATATACATTGTCTCCTCATCAGGAAAGTATGTTTTCAAAGGTTCATATTCATCATCAACTGGATTCTCCGCTAGGTGATCAGCCACTACTTGTGCTTTCATCGCAGTACGGGTCACATATACAATATCAAATTCGGTGAGCATGATTTGCCACTTTGCTAGCCTCCCTGTGGGCATGGGCTTCTGGAAAACGTATTTTAATGGATCCAACCGCGAGATAAGATAAGTGGTATATGCTGACAGGTAATGTTTCAACTTCTGTGCTACCCAGGTCGATACGCAACACGTCCTCTCAAGCTGAGTGTATTTTACTTCGTAAGATGTGAACTTCTTGCTGAGGTAGTAAATTGCTTGCTCTTTCTTTCCCGTAACATCATGCTGCCCTAGTACACAGCCAAAAAAATTATCCAATACCGTCAGATAAAGGATCAAGGGTCTTCCCGGCTCTGGCGGAACCAACACAGGTGGACTGGCCAAATACTCCTTAATTTTGTCAAATGCTATCTGACATTCATCCGTCCAATTGACTGCAGCATCTTTCTTTAGCAGCTTAAAGATAGGCTCGCAAGTCATTGTAAGCTGAGCAATGAACCTGCTGATATAATTCAACCTGCCGAGCAAACTCATCACTTCTTTTTTGCTCTTTGGCGGTGGTAACTCCTGAATGGCTTTGATTTTGGACGGGTCTAATTCAATACCTTGTCGACTTACCACAAACCCCAACAACTTCCCTGACGGAACTCCAAACACACACTTTGCTAGATTAAGTTTGAGATTGTACCTGCGAAGCCTCTAGAAAAACTTCCTCAGGTCTTTGACATGATCACACTGCTTTCTTGACTTTATAATCACGTCATCCACATAAACTTCAATTTCCCGATGCATCATATCATGGAACATGGTGGTCATCGCCCTCATGTATGTTGCCCCTGCGTTCTTCAACCCAAACAGCATGACCCTATAACAATAAGTTCCCCAAGGCGTAATGAATGCCGTCTTTTCTGCGTCTTCCTCATCCATCAAAATCTGGTGATAGCCCGCATAACAATCCACGAAAGAACCAATCTCATGTTTGGCACAATTGTCAATCAATATATGGATGTTTGGCAGTGGGAAGTTGTCTTTTGGACTCGCCTTATTGAGATCAGGATAGTCGACACACACTCTGGTCTTTCCATCTTTCTTTGGCACAGGAACAACATTGGCTAACCATGTAGGATATCGGGTAACCCGTATGACCTTCGCCTCAAACTGCTTGTTGACTTCTTCTTTGATTTTCACACTGATATCTGTCTTAAATTTTCTCAGCTTCTGCTTGATAGGAGGGTATTTCGAATAAGTGGGCAACTTGTGGACCACCAGATCAGTACTCAAACCTGGCATATCATCGTACAACCATGCAAAAATATCTTTGAACTCTAACAACAACTTGATTATTTCTTCCCTGAGCAGAGCTTCCAAATGGACACTTATTTTTGTTTCCCGAACATTTTCCTGATCCCCTAAATTGATTGCCTCGGTGTCATTCAAGTTAGGTTTGGGTTTTTCCTCAAATTGACTTAATTCTTTACTGATTTCTTCCAAAGCTTCCTCGTCATAATATTCTATCTCATCCTCACACTCAACTTTCACTATTTCACATTGATTATCAAGACTAGGCCGGAAATTCCTCATGCATGATACATCATTGAAACCAGCATAAAAGGGACTGTACAAGAAAGAAAAGAAAAACAAAAATAAAGGCTATCAGAAATGAAGAGAGAAGGAAATTGCATTTCATTAAAATTGTAAAATAACAAGGTTTAACTCATCCAAATGGACGGAAAATAGAAATCCAAATTACAACCTTGGAAATAATCCAGATTTAATACTCAAAAGAAAATCAAAACTAACTACCAAGACTCCTTCCGAGTAGGAAGAGGAGTAGCTTCCCAGTTATTAAGCTTGGCCTGAGACCCTACGAACTGCACATCAATTTTGCTCAGACCTTCGCCTGCTTCCATCATATTCACTTCACCGAACAACCTTTCGAACCTTTCGATCATCTCTTTATCGGGTTGTATCACCACAGAATTGGGCATTACTATTGCTGGGCGCCTTTTAGTACCAGACCGGATAAAAGAACGGGAAAGGCAAGAGATAGGTTTTGGAAGGGTCCACACTCTCTTCTTCATCCTTTTAGCTCTCCTTATCTCGGCAGCAGTGGGTTTATAACCTAACCCGAAAGTGTCCAGATTTCCAGGAAGAGGCACTGGTTGTATGATCCCCTGTAGTGAAGCTCCCTAACCCTTTCCTGGTAAAAATCCATTCCTTATCATCTCCGTTTCCACCATGACAGATGTGGAAGCTACCTTGGGCATAGGAACACTCTCCCCTTCTGGTATTTTGGCAACTGGTACTGTGTCCAGGACTTGGTACACCCACGGGCCTTTATCATTTTCAACTTCCTCGAAGGGTGTAATAGCATTACAAGAATTATTCTCCCCATGGACCACAATCTCTTGCCGATCCCATTCAAATTTGACCATTTGATGCAAAGTAGATGGCACTGCCTTTACAGCATGAATCCAGGGCCGTCCCAATAAAAGATTGTAAGAAACAGCAACATCAAGCACTTGGAACTCCACAGTGAATTCCACAGGTCCTATTGTTAGCTCCAACACAATATCTCCTACTGTATCCTTCCCTCCGCCATCAAATCCC
>MU712628.1:48316-108360 GCA_026770625.1 Nicotiana glauca
CTAAAATTACTTTTAAAACTATTTTGTAGCAATTTCCAATTAAAACAATAAAATGCTAAAGTGAACTATTTTTTTGTAATTTTCTTTTAAATTATTCTAAAATGAATTAAAACCTACTTAATACTAATATGTGAAATTAAATTTCTAATGCAAATGCATATTTTTGTATTTTTTTAATATGAATTATTATGCAACCAATTAACACAAAAAATGCAACAAAAATTCACAAAAATTGTACATCCATTTTATTGAGACTTTTGGAGTAATTTGCTTAGGGCAAAAATCACGTGCTCACAAGTAGTACGGATGGTACTTGTTCCTTTGACAGATCATTACCCTTCACAGCGGTCACATAGTGGATCAGGTGGTCTTCGGGGTCTGTCGTCCCGTCATATATCCTTAAGTAAGGCGGAATTTTGAAGGTTTTTGGGATCGGGTGAGGTGCAGCTTCTTCGCTGTATGGCTGTTCGACGAATCTTCCCACATCGCCCTTCGGCAGTAACTTAGGAGCACCGGGAATTTTGTCCACTCTTTCTTGATGCTCTTTCATTTGGTCCCTAAGTGCCTTATTTTCACTTTCCATTTCTTCCATTTTCTTTAAGATGGCTGCAAGTGTGCCATCGCTGGTTTGGTCATTGGAGTGGTTATTGTTTGTACAGTGTCGTGTTCACTGGTGGTTGCGATGTCTGTCGTCAATGGGTTCTTAGCATTGTTTTGGGGCGATTTCTTGAGTAAGCTGCCTAGGGTGTTCACCAACCATTCTTCTAGTAGTTTCTTGACCACTGGGGGTGGAGTTTCTTTGATCACAGACGTGGAAGCTCATTTCTCGTAAAGATCATCGGATCTTCAGATGGAGAGGGTGATATTTCTCCCTCTTGAATGCTGCCAGGTGTTGTGCTCAAGATATTTTCTCTACCGGCCTCGTTGAGGGGGCCAATGAGGTTAGTTGTGACACCCGCTATTGCTTTCAGTCTTACGTCATTTTCTGCCATTTTTTATATCAATAGGGTGTGAAGGAAGGTGGTTTGTTCTTGAGATTCTAGGTGCAGACTATGATTTCGATTGCCGAAATCCCCACAGACGGCGCCAAATTGTTTGACTCGAAAGTTAACGAATACTTTGCAAGCAAATACAATCAAAAAGTAGATCAAAGGTAAATCGTAATCGAAAATAATAAGACCTAGAAATGTGTATAATATCTTTTATCGCTTTGGATGTATTGAGTGTTCTAGAGAGTAAAAAGGTAGAGAGAAAAAAAAAATAGAGAGAGAGAGAGCTTGTATTAGAAAAAGATCTGATCCCTTACAACATTGGGATCCTCCTTTATATAACAGGAGGACCTCCTCGAAATAATAAAAGAAATATAAAGATAGGTCGCACGTCCTCGAGGGGATGACGTGACTTATGAACGCGCTTTCGCTCCGACATTCTGGGGGCGTACCCTTACTATGACCATTGTTTAGTCATGGGTCGTTGCTACAACAAGGGACATAATTTGACCCTATACACTGTACTGATTGAAGTCAGAGCGGATAGAGGAAATGGCAGCGTCTTTGAGGTATGAAGAGCAGGGAAATCAGGGAAACCTTTAGCAAGGTTGATGGCATTACATTTTTCGGCGAGATACGAGAGTTGTTGTATGGGTGACGATTTTAGCCTTTTCGCTACTAAAGAGAGCTTCTGCTCTATCTCCATGGATACGGAAGCGGAAGGGAGATTTATTAACTTGCCACAACTATTTGAAATTGAAATTCTACAATTAAGATTATTTATAGCACCTCGATTTTTAGTGATGTGGCAATTGGATACATCCTTTTCTTTCCTTTTGCTGCCGAATTCGAACCGCTTATGCCGGCTTGGGACATCAAAGTAACTAGTCGACAACAATACTACTCAATACTCTCTGCAGTAACTATAGCCATAGCAGCAGCATTTACTGTATCTACTGTAGAGTCCGAAACCAAAATGATAATTTTTTGGACTCAAATTATGTTTTTACAGTTTAAAAAAAAAGTAACTTTTCTACCGTGCAGTGTATTATGTCTACTTTTGTGAGGTTCTGTAGAAGGTTGTCGTGTTGAGCTTGGCTATAGTTTGTGGATTTGGCCACTGGTTGGCCAGAATCAGCAAATATTAAGTCAAAGAATGGGCCTGTCGTTCGTGCTGTATTAGAGGTTGATATTTCTATCGTGGTCGATTAAAGCTTGGGTGAATAGACCATATTCATTTTGGCAAGTATTCACCGGTATATCACTTTCATGAGAAATTGTAATAGAAGTAGTTAATATTGTCTTGACTTTATTTTGGATTTCAAGATTACTCCTCTGCTGATTAGCTACTGTTTTGCTACATGATCTGCTTCTCTTTAGTTTATCTCGAAGCCTATTCTTATTGGGTGGCTAATGATAGTTAGATTTTGTTGCTTAATGCATATCTGCATGAATCATGTATTAACCGTCAGTCATATGTCCAGATTTTCATAGATTAGGATCATGATTTGGGTAATTTTGTTCCCATGTGATAAATTTGTAAATTTGGTCCTATGCCCAATGTTATTTTGCTTTCGTAATTAATGTTGATTTGGGCATATAGGGTGAATTGGGCCAAGTTCATGAGTTTCCCAAACAAGGGGGGTATTTGCATCTATACCTGCTTTTTGTGTCACATTTTAACCTGTGCCCGCTTTGTAAAAAAACTGCAAGCGTACCCGCTTTTTCGCATAACTTCAACATACGGGGCTGAAGTAGCAAAGGCAATCACGCAAACTTTAGCATTCTAGCAGCTGGGCCATTAGTTCAGCTCTAGAGCTGAAGTTTTTGTGTTGTAACTGGGAAACTTCAGCTCTAAAGCTGAAGTTTTTTTACCACCTATTAATATTACATACTATAGCTGAAGTTTCCTGTCACAATACAAAAATTTCAGCTCTAGAGCAGAAGTTTTTGTGTTGTAACTGGAAAACTTTAGCCCGCCTATTAATATTACATACTAGAGCTGAAGTTTCTAGTTACAATACAAAAACTTCAGCTCTAGAGCTGAAGTTTTTGTTTTGTAATTTTTTACCACCTATTAATATTACATACTAGAACTGAAGTTTTTTTACCACCTATTAATATTACATATTAGAGCTGAAGTTTCCAGTCATGTGACGATCCGACCCGTCCTCTCATTAGTTACCGCTCCGTTTTTCCCATTTTCAGCTTTTTATGCTTCATTATCCATATCTTGTGTAATCGAGTTGATTTGAAGTGGTTTAAATAAGAAATGAGATACTTAGTCTCTTTTAAGAAGCCTTAAGTTGGAAAGTCAACCAGACATTGATTTATGAGTTAGAGGGCTCGGATGTAAATTTCGACGGTTCAGTTAGCTTCGTTAGGTGATTTGTGACTTAGGAGTGTGACCGGAAGTGATTTTGGAGGTCCGGTGTAAAATTAGGCTTGAATAGGCGAAGTTAGTATTTTGGCGATTTCCGGTTGATAGGTGAGATTTTGATCTGAGTGTCGGAATGGAATTTCGAGAGTTGCTGTAGCTTCGTTAGGTGATTTTGGATATTTACACAAAATGTTAGGTCATTCGGATGTGGTTTGGTTGGGTTTTTGATCGAATGTGTATTTTGGAAGTTTTAGAAGAACTTAGGCTTAAATTCGATGTAATTTGATGGTTTTGTTGTTGTTTGAGGTGTTTTGATAATTGGAGAAAGTTTTGATGATGTTTTAAGATATTTTGGTGTTTTTGGTGAGGTCCCGGGGGCCTCGGGGTGATTTTGGATGGTTAACGGGAAGTTTGGAGTTGTAAAATGCAGCAGAAAAATTGCAGAGTATTTTTGTTCTCTGCGATCGCACATGGTGTCATGCGATCGCATAGAAGGATTTTGAGGGGTTGTTTGGTTGTTCAATGCGATCGCAGAGTGAGTCATGTAATCGCACAGTGTAAAGTTGATCCAAGATTTTTAGTAGAAATTGTTCAATGCGATCGCAGGAGTTGGTGTGCGATCGCATTGGCTAAGGACCTTGTGCATTGCGATCGCATGGGCATATCCGCGATCGCATAGGGTTAAATTTGGAGCTGAAAATTTTGTGCTATGCTATCGCAGAGGTCAGGATGCGATCACATAGGGTTAGCTACAGTGGTCCGGGCAGAATGTTAAAAATATTTCATCCGTGAACCCAAACCTATTTTCCACCATTTTTGGGCATTGTGGAGAGCTTTTGGACGTGGATTGAAGAGGGTTTCGACTGGAATTGATTGGAGGTAAGTTTTATGAGTTAAAAATATCATTATATTGTGAAATTATCCTTGGAATTCTTGAAAATTTAGCTAAATGGAAAGAAATGAGGGCTTTTGATTTTAAGATTTTAAAATTGGAATTTGAGGGGCCATTTGTTGTCCGAATTGAGAGTTTTTGGTATGTATAGACTCGTGGAGAGATGAGGAATCTGATGATGTTAATTTTCTGATTTTTTGAGAAGTGGGCCCGGGGCTCGGGTTTTGCTAATTTCGAGATTTTTGCTATTTTTCGATTGGGTATTGTCCCATTGGCATATTGTGATGTATTCGCTCTGATTTTGGATAGATTCGACGCACGTGGAGGCCGGTTTGAGGGGCAGAGGCGTCGCGAGCTAGAGAATTCACCGGTTCGAGGTGAGTAATGATGTTAAATGATGTCCTGAGGGTTTGAAACCTCGGATTGCACATCGTAGTGCTATATTGAGGTGACTTGCATACCGGATAGCGAGCGTGGGGTAGAGCACCGTTGGGGATTGTGACATGGTCCGTCCCGATTGATGATTTTACTGCATATTTGACTGAGATTGATTTGTTATCATCATGATTTGGACTAACTGCCATATTTGGGCTTCGTGCCAATTATTTGAACCCTTCGAGGATTTTTATCACCATTTCCTCACTGTTTTGACTTATATTTAAACTCAGTCCTGTTGATAATTATTGTTTTACAAACTCAGCCACTTTTATACATATATGATATTTCTAAATGATATTTTGGGCTGAGAACCACTCTTTTACAAATGCCCGAGGGGCTTATGATGATTTCCGGGCTGAGTAAGGCCGAGGGCCATATGTGAGGATATGTTGAGTGATATGAGGCCAAGGGCCTGAGATACTATTTATGCCACGCGGTGGCTTGAGTGATGTGAGGAGGCTTTCAGGCCTCGAGTATGATGTGAGGAGGCTTTCAGGCCTTGAGTGTGATGTGAGGAGGCTTTCAGGCCTCGTCTGTGATGTGAGAAGGCTTTCAGGCCTTATTTTATATGCCACGAGGTGGCTTGATATTGCGCTTGAGTCGTAAGAGGCCCCTCCCGGAGTTTACACACCCCCAGTGAGCGCCGTCGACGTTAAATGGATCGGGATGCACGTCGCAACGATATATGGATCGGGCTGCACGCCGCAGCAGTTACTATATGATACTGTTCTGAAAGTGAGCCCGAGGGGATGATACTGTTCTGAGTTACTGACGCTGAGCCCGAGGGGCAGATTTCTACTTGTCATTTTGATACTGAGCCCGAGGAGCAAATTTCTACTTGTTGTTTTGATATTGAGCCAGAGGGACAGATTTCTACTTGTCATTTACTGCCAAATTACCTGTTTTACTGGTTTAAAGGAGATTTCATCTGATATTTCACTGATTTGCTATTTAAGTGATTTTTACTGCTTCTGTATAGAATGCTTTGTGCCTTTACGTGTTTTCTTGCTTTCAACCATTATTTATATTTATTACTCACTGGGTCGAAGTACTTACATTATTCCCTGCACCATGTGTGCAGATTTAGGCATAGCAGATTCCCATCCTTGAGAGGTGATCCTTCCAGTTCAGGTGGTGTTTCAGTGATTACGAGGAAGCTGTTGGCGTCCGTAGCCCCCGTGACTCCTTTATCTCATTATTTCTATTTTATTCGAACTATTGTATCGGATTTCGTATTTAGTAGACGTGTGTCAGGATTCCTTAGTTGCTCATGACTTGTGAAACCCCGGTTAGGATTGTGTTGGGTTGGATTTTTGCATTTTTATCTATACTTTTCGCAATTTGGTACTATTAAACCACGACTATAAAATATTCGTGTTAAATAACTGTTTTAAAGGACAAATTGGGATGATTGGCTGGCCTTGTCTTCACGAGAGGCATCATCACGACCGGGTCCGGGATTTGGGTCGTGACAAGTCACAACACAAAAAGTTTAGCTCCAAAACTGAAGTTCTTGTCTTTGTAACTGGGTAACTTGCTCCAGTCCACTAATTTATTTGTAACTGGGTAAAATTAATTGATAATCGAGCAAAAATGATAACAAATGGATTAGTTATCATTGTGTTTTGACGATCATGATCCCAAATAGTCAAAACTTGAAAGAGCAGTATTCTACCACACTTTTTGTGCAAGTATTTGTCAGTAATAAAACAGCACTCCTCAACATGTAGAGGACGAATCTCTTCATATTTCCTTCAGATAAAAAGAAAAGCCACGTTCAGCCACCAAATACAATATATTGACCTTTATTCAGATATAAAAGGGAAAAGATTTTCAACTATAACATGCAAAGTGATGGCGCTAAAGATTTGATATCATTTTTGTTACAGGTGAAGGTCACACTGCAAATTTGGCTATCTCACACTGAAGGAGGAAAAGGGGAGGAGAAAGAGAGCTGAAGTTATTTAAAAAACGGGTACAGGTTAAAAGCTTTTAAAAAAATAAGTATAGGTTAAATGGGATGACCAAATAGGGTGCCCGTGTAATTTTTACCAAACAAGGCCATGAATATGAGCTTGAATGCTTTCCGGCCTTAGCCCAAGAATTCAAATCAAATAAATCGTACGAGTTTGAATTGGCTTCTCTGTAAGCAAAAATGTATTTGGCATATCAGAAAGCCTGGTTTCGCGAAAATTTGTCTGATTGAGGACGTTTGAAATCACAATTGCAATTGGTTTTAAAATGTATGCTAGGTTTGCTGTACGTTAGAGCTTTAATGTTTAAGTGATTCGATTAACTTATATGTTATCAATTCAGCAGTAATTGCAATGCACGCTACCAATGAAATAAAGGGAGAGTCATCTTTTTGAATAATAGATTAATTGTGTATACGTTCGCGTAACGTAATGACGATTCTAAAAACCAATTCGGAGTATGCGTTCGTGCAACTTCAATCAAACTTTCTTAATATAAAAGTGTTGCTAATAGGCCGCTAAATTAAATTTAGTTCATAGTTCGAGGTGTGCCATCTATAATTTAATCATTCATGGCCGTCGTATTAATCTTATGACTTAGATATAAAAATGACAAATGCTCGTAGTTGCTCTAGGCCCGTTTAATATATCATTGTGGTTGTGGACACGTTCGCGTGACATGATTATGATTTCTAAAAAACAAAACTAGAGTATGCGTTCGTGCAACTTCGGCCAATTTTTTTAATAATAATAAAGCGTTATTGATTGTGAACACGTCTGCGTGACATGATTTTTGATGCTCCAAACAAACAAGTACACGTACGCGTGACCTGTTTAAAGATAATTTCTTAATTAAAAGAGGCAAATGCACATAGTTTCTAAAATAAGCAATCAAACAATTCGTTTAAGTCAAGTATAATCAAAGCGACAGTGCTAGAACCACAGAACTCGAGAGTGCCTAACACCTTCTCCCGGGTTAACAGAATCCCTTACCCAAATTTTTGTGTTCGTGAACCATAAATAAGAGTCAATTTTCCTCGATTCAGGATTTTAAACCGGTGACTTGGTGTTAGCACGTGATTTTTATCTCGCTTAAATTACTCCTATAGATTCTTAAAATTAGGAATTTTCTTTATTTATTTGATTTTTTAGGATTAACTACATGATTTGTGTTTGTTTGCACTTTTGTGTGCATTTTTAATTGATATAATTCATAAAAATACAAAAATAGTGCATTTGCTTTTAGGACCCAATTTTAATATTTTTAGGTTTACTAGTTAATTAACATTACAAGAAATCAGAGAAAATAACAAAAATAGTCTTTTTTGCAATTTTACTTTTAATTTTCGATTTTTTCTTAGTTTTCTTTTTAAATTAGGATTTTATTAATTTTAAAAAAATTAATTAGTTTAATTTTAGAGTTAAATCAGGTTTTTTTATTTAACAAAATCTAAAAAAATGAGAAAAAGAAAGGAATTGAATCCAAAGAATGGCATTAATTCTGGGCAAATTCATATCAGCCCAAACGTTCAAAGTCCCCAAATCCGCTCAAAATCAGGCCCCATCATTTGGGGATCAAATTCAAAAGACAATCGAGATCGATTTTAAATTCACGTAAGTTTCTTCTTCTTGCATTCTTCTTTTACTGTTTTGCTTATTTTTTTAACTTTTGTCCAGTTTTTGATGAGTTCTTCTCCAGTATATAATCTAGGAAATTTTAGTATAATTAATTATGTTTGCTCCTTGATTTTTCTTTTTATTATTTTTTCCTGTTTGTTCTTAGAATTTGCTTTTTAGTTTTCTTAGATTTATTTTTGTTAAGTTTAGTTTCTTTCCCCTGATCCAGTTTGATTCATATTTTCGGTTGTTAATTTTCGATTCATGATTTAGTGATTCAGTGTGTGATTAATGCTATTTGTTTCCATAAATTCCTATTCGATTGATAATTGCCCAATAGTAGTTTAATTTGGAACTGTTAGGGATTAATTTAGGATTAAAATTAGGTTTAGTTTAATTTTTTGGAAGTTTTGTTAATTGAAGTATTGTTTGATTACTGCTAAAAATGCTAGGGTCTTTGTTAATTAACCATGGTCACTTTGACCAAGTTAAAAGGGGCTGGGATTGGTTTAGCCTAGGTTAGTAATTCAGGGTGAATTCAAGGGTAGTGTAGGTATTCCTCAATTAGAGAATAAGTGCAATAACTGAATTGGAACTCCCTACAACCTTCTAGAAGGGGGTTCTAATTTGAAATTCAGAAAGTTGGTAGTATAACTTGACCAACAAGGCATGAATTGAAGGATTAAGTAGCTAAAAACTAAAAATTAATAAGGGGGCAAGGGTGCAAAGGAAAAATTTGAATGCTGCCCTAATTTTGTCTATAAAATGGCAGTGCCTTTCCTTATAGTACAAGTATACAGATCTGAAAAATTCAAAAAAAAATTTTTAGAAGTTTCAGAGATCTGAAAATTTCAAAAAAAGGTTTTAGAGAGCTAGAAGTCTGAAAATTCAAAAAAAAATTCAAAAGTTCTTAGATCTAGAGATTTGAAATTCCAAATTCAAATCCAAAAAACCAAAAACATCTTAAAACTTGAAAGTTGATAGGTAACACTAAAAATCAATAAAATTCTGCAGAATTTGAAAGTTTTTGAGCATTTAGAGCTTAGATCCTAGATTTCCAAGCCTTGAAAGGTCTGAAATTTCAGTAGTGAAGGTTTCAGAAGTCCTGAGGGTTATATCAAGTTCAAATTGGGTCATTCAAGCTTTGTTTTGGGTGTTTATTATTGCTGTTCATTCAAAATTATTTTCTGGCTGTTTTGATACTACTTCCTGGGCTAGAAATTGATCTCAAGTTGTTGTTGACTGTTGTTTATTCTGCTGCTGCTTGGCTGATTTTCGATCTTCTCATTTTATTCTAATTTCTAGGTATTTCTTAACCTCAAATTATGTATGAAGAATTGATCCAGCAAATACATGACTGAGTTTATTAAAAGAATTATATTCTGCTCCCGGAATTTTCTATGTTTATCAGTTGCCAATATGTTTAGTTAATAGATCTCTGTTCTTTAGAATATGATAGCAAAGTAATATAGACCTTTAGTCTCAATACATTATAATAATTGGACTGTTTAAACTATAGATTGATTATACTTTGTTTCATTAGCTTAGTTCTATGGTAGCCTAATGTCCTACCATGAATAAGTAATTTTGGAACTCGTGTTTGCTAGAATTATTCATAGCATGATCTAGATCAGAATATATATGAGACATGAGTATTGATGAAGGGCTGTAATTTACTTTATGAATTCACAGCTCGACGAAAAAAATCAAAAGTGCAGGTCTATGTGTTCTATTTTCATTGTTAAATATCACAAGAGATTCAAGGATTGTGTAATGTGTAGATCATTTGAAACCAAGGGAAGTGATTAACATTTTAAAAATTCCCGTACTCATTAATTACTGACGTCCAATAGTTTTTTTATATTTTATCAAATGATCAATACATGCTTTAGGTCTGCTATTTAGTTTATAAGCCTCCTGGAGTTGCATTATCTACTATTATGTTTAGGACATTAGGCTAGATAAGTAAAAAAAACAGGCAAAGGGGGAGGCCCAAGTTGCTGATTATTCCCTTGTGACTAGACCATTGGGCCTGGCTTCAGCTGAAGCCCATGGTCTCATTTCAATATTGCCTGAGTACGCCTGGTCCATAGCTGAATTTTGGCCTTCTCACGCTGAGCCCAAGTACAAGGCCTATAATTCAGTTCATGACTGATCACAATTGGGCCTGAAGTATGGCAGATCTGTTTTACTTTAAAACTAGGCTATTGATATACATGGATGTAGTTAATTAATTGAGATTCCTTTAAACAATAGGCTTTAAGCCATAATTAGGTCACAAATAGTTTATCTCACTCCATATGCCAACAAAACGTCCTTCAAAATAAATTGGAGATGTGCCGCACCAAATAAAATTACAAGTTGTTATTAATTAATCCTAATAAAATATTTAGAACTCGGGACGTGCCATTTAGTAAATTCTCATGGCCTCCCACAAAGTTAACAATGCATTAGTTATTTTAGGTGCGTTATTTAATAATTTTACCTTCCTAAACTCGGGTGTGCATTTCATGTGACCCAAATCCAAATCCCAAAATGTTGAATAAAATGTGTCATGGATCCGGGTACATTTCATGTGACGTGATCCAAAAAATACGTTTTAAACGACGTTCAACCTTCCTTAAAAATCAATTAAAAGCGGTACATAATTTTAAAATAACACTATAGGATGAACATGTTTTAAAATCAGATTTTAGGCCATTTATAATAGTTTAAGCGACCGTGCTAGAACCACGGGATCCGGGGGTGCCTAACACCTTCCTCGGGTCAACAGAATTCCTTAGTCAGAATTTCTGGTTCGCAGACTTTATTTAGAAAGTTGAAATTTCCTCGATTTAGGATTCAAGATAAACCGGTGACTTGGGACACCAAAAGCCAAACCTATCCCAAGTGGCGACTCTGAATAAATAAATAATCCCATTTCGAATAATGTCACTTAAATTGGAAAAACTCCTTTATACATTATCCTTCGGGGTAGGTGTGTAAAAAAGGAGGTATGACAGCTCTGGCGACTCTGTTGGGGTAACGAACCCAGAATTTCGGTTCAGGTTTCAAGAATTCGAGCTTAGAACAGCTGTTATGATTGGCTTTATCTGATTTTTCTACATGTTTCATGCTAAATGTGCTTTATTTTACCGTTTTGATATTTGGTGAACTGTATATATAAACTGTTGCGAAACCCTTCCTCTCTATGAGTCTTCTACATCATGAAGAAGGGTGCACTTAGTGTGACTTCTCTTCTATTTAGAGTCTTATCCCATTTAGAACGAGGTTCGGATAAGTTGCTAAGCCGGCGGAGCTTTTGTATCCCCGGTACGATGCCCTCCCCCCCGGCTCGAGTTGTCCACTCGGGTAAGCTAGGTCTAGAACAATAAACCCAGGTTTTAAACCTAGTATAACAAAGCCTTATACCGGATCCCTAGTATGAACGTTTGTTTGCATCATGTGCATTTGACTTAGGGGACTCAACAAAGCGGTTGAGTCCGTCTAGGACAGGTGACCTGAAATGAAAAGACCATCCTGATGCATCTTACGTGCTTATGCATTTATTTGCTCGGCTTTGCATGTTGACCGACTTGTAAATAATCGGAGAGAGTTGAAAGAAAATAGCAGTGTTAGGGTTAAGTGAGGGGAATCACTTGTTTTGAAAAATTAATGGCCAAATAGTACTGAAACTCTACCAGATTTTTGAAAAAAAAAATCAAAAAAGACTTTTGTTTTCAAAATAGTTGGTTTTGTCAAATTTTCCCAAACTACGCCAGTTTGATTCTTAGCGGATGTGAGATACGTGGCCAACCCTCATCGGGTCCAACTTTCCTTTTTCAAAAATAGCCCAAAAAATGCCAAAATTTTACTTTTTGCCACAAATAAGTCGGGTGACGCCATTCTTGTTAAAATAAGCTGAATGTCCCTAAAAGGGTGCCGGAAGACTATTTTCGCAAGAACAGCCACCCTGAGTCATCATTTAACGGTTAGTGGGCACAAACTTAAAATCTTCTTCCCTGGAGTACTGAAAGGCCGTATCTGCAAAACCAGTTCTTTGTTAAATAAAATTTTGAAAAAATAGCCACTTTTGCTTTTCGGTCAAAATAAAGCCTTAAATCACTTTAAATAAATGTGCAGGATGAGTATGATTGACATTGAACCCTTCTCGGTACTGAGTGAGATCCCTTTAAAGCTCCACATTCCTAGGCCTCATAGGAATGCTAGAGCTGGCAATAAAGAAAACCAACAACACGATGGTTCCTCTGATTGTGTCCGAAATGTATCGAGCTTTGACCATAGGCCGAGAAGGGGAAAAAAATTTTTAGGGTTGCAATTTGTTGCTACAGCTATAGATACAAAAGCACCTCTATCACCGAACTGGGTACATGAACTATGGTTTAGCCGGGTTCAGTTGTATTGAGGAATTTGAAACCCGAGTAATAGGCATTGAATTCTCGAGGCTTGGTTATCATGTTTGAGATCATTAATTGCTGACAAAGTTGAGTGGGCTTTCGGATGGCTCCTCGTCACTGAGGCAGTATACATCAGCTGAAGTACCTTATATTCTTTTGATGGGCATTCGGAGCATCCAACCCTATGCTCCCTACCGGGTCTTGAGGCAACTAGGAAGATTCAAAACTGTTTACAACGATGAGGATCTAAACAAACAAGTCATTGAATTAGGCCCAAAAGCTACCTTTCCAGAAGGAAAAATATGCCAAATATGGAATGAGTGTAGGTTTCTTGAGCCTAAGACTATAGTGCGGGATCAGGCCAGAGGCGAAGTGGACCCTAAATACTTGATTTGGTTTGGCAAAATATTTCAAATTCACGAGAGACCCACGAAGAGGCCACATGTCCAACAATTTACTGACGGGGCCCAGGTACAATGGGATTGGTTAGCCAAGGAAAAGGAATATAGGGCCAGAATATGGGAATTGGAACAACAGGTCTGGGATCTTCAGTTTGAAAAGAGTGTGCAAGCCGCAGCTGTTAACGCCTCCTTTTTCCAAACGGAGTTCGGAATCGGGTATACAACATTTAGGAGGACAACTCTATTCCCTTGCGAGAATTGGGTTTTTGGGTTTGAAGAGTCATCACCTAATGATTATAGTTCATTAGGACATTTTTAAGAAAGAATTGAGATGAAGAACCAGAGTTTGGGTAAGGGCTAGAAATTATTTCGAGGGGATGGTGTTAGGCACCCCTCAAGATCCACTAGTATGGTTCCCGGCCATGCTACAATTGTGACTTTAAGAAATGAAGAAGACAAGTAGAAAATAAAGAAGAGGATTTTCACATAGTATTGCAAACAAGTTTAAGAGTTTGAAAAAGAAAAGGAGGAGAAAATACAGGAAGTGGGTTTGAAGGAAAACTTAAAGATAAGAACAAGAAAAAAGGGGAACGGGGTTCTAGGTTTGTAAATAATATGGATCACATCAATGCAATATCCAGCAATCACTCCTCAAAAAAGGGGTCGCACGTGATATTAGCGCACCAGTCATCATATCCATATTCTACCCTTCCCATACCGTTAAGTTATTAAAGCGCGGAATGTCTCGTTACTTATTGCATGCTAGAACCCGTCCCGATCCTATTAGTCCCGGAGGCGTTTGGGACTACTAATCCTAAAGAGAAAGGAATTTGGGGCTTTTTGAGAGTTTTCAAAGGACAAAATACTAAGGCATCAACCAAAACACATAATGCAAGTAAAGGGAAAGCAAATAAGCAAATAGGGCTCAAGTAAGCCTCCTTAATTCAGATAAAGCCATAGAGTTTAGCATGCCTTGCACATACTGGTTTAGTCTTTTAAGAAAAATAAAGCGATAAGCGGACTGGTTCAACACATATTTTTAGATAGGAAGTCTGCATTAGGCTCGCTCGAATGTAGTTGTCAAAGGCTGATCCACTTGATTAATTAACCCACTTTTATCTATGTTGAATAGGACTAGCGATTTCGAAAAGCAAACTGATTATAAAGGGTTACCAGTTTTTATCAGAGTGAAATAAGTTTCAGAAAAGAATGTACTGTTTTGAAAAGGTTTAACAGAAAGAAATGAACTTCAGAGGATATGTAGACTAATTGAAAAAAGTTTCACGAATCTTATCAGAAAGTGTGAGTTTTCATAAAAATGCCGGTTTGTTTAGAAAAAAGGTTTATCAACTTACGAGGTTCAGAAAAAATTGCAGAAGACTGCCAGTTTTACTAAAGTAAATACTAATTTTAACGGTTGATGCGGTTTTGAACGAATGAAATGGCTCATATTCGAAATTCCTATAGGCATGCTTTCTATGCATTAACTGATTTTTAACTTTTTTTAATAGGAGTTTTACAAATATGGTATCTATATGCAACTTTGTTGTTAAGCCTACAGTTTTCCTAATGGCATCATTATGTGCAGAAATGTAAACCCTTACCAGCATGGTATCTATATGCATAGTTGCAGAATTCAGAAGTTAAATCCTATAGGCATGCTTTCTACGTGTGAAGTTGCACAGATTAGAAATTAAATCCTATATGCATGTTTTTTACCCTTTGTGGATAAAAGTAATCCCCCTCCCCTTTTCACTAAATCCCCATGAGTTTGTATAAATTATTACAGACCAGTAAAATAAAATAAAATTAAAAATACATTAGAAATTATCAGCTACATCCGAGCAGCCTAATTCAGACTTAGTGTCTAGCAATATGGGACTGAACCACTTCCGAGATCAAGATTTCCAAAGCCTTCTCTTATCTAGGGTGTTTCAGAGATCCAAGGAGTTTCAGGAACTGCAGGCAGTGCTTACACCCAAGATATTAATCAGAATGAGTTATAATGCAGTGTGGAAGAGCCAGCCCTCAGGTGTCCAAGTTCAGAGGGAGCTCATGGATCCCAAGGCAAGGTTCATAAGGGGGGGGAGGGGCAGAAACTAAGTTCTAATAGTGAGTGCCAGTGCAATAGAGAGGGGTAGGTAGTGCCAAAGCAGGCTGGCGGTCATGCCTAACCATAAGGTAGGTTGGCACACCCCTGACTAAGCCTGTGCAGCCAGAAAATAAGAGCACAGACCTATTGAAGGTCAGACCATTGTCTGGACAGTGATTAGGACACTGCCAGACCAAGGTCTCAAGCTCAGAATACATATAAAGGGGAAGGGGAATGGGAATTTAAAGAGTTTAGGACTCAGGGAGTCCAGTCCATATACATGAACAGCAATGTCAAGTGTTGTCATGTATTCTGAATGATAACTCAACATACAAAAGGACTAGGGATAGGGATTCATGTAAGCATAGAGATAAGGAAGTAAGTAAACTTGCAGAGAATTACAGCATAGAGTCAGTAAGACAAACAAAGGAAAGGCTGAAGAATAAACATGTAGTGGAGAGGCATAAATTAAACAAAGAGAGACATACCAATTGCAGAAAAGTAAGCAGAGAGAAAGCAGGATTCTTTCATCCAAACCACAATCAGAGAAGAGAACTTTAAGCTTATGAGTTTAGAGAACTCGAATACTTTTAAGAAAATCTGAGTGTATTTGAGAGAAGAAGTAATGACTTGTTCTGTGTGTTAGAACTCCTTTTTTTTTAAAGAGAAGAGGTACAAGTATTTATAGTTTAGAAAATGAGTAGAGAATAGGGTAACAAGTAAGGTCTTAACACAAAAATGGAAATAATCACAGTCAAAATCAATTAACACAAGTATTTCCCTCTAATCAAGGGATTACTGCTCAAACGGATACTAACAGGATTAATTAAGGAAAGAAATCATTTTGAGAAAGATTGATTTCTGACAATATAAGAGATAGTAAAAGTATAGAGTAAATATTTAAGTCTAAGTGCAAAGTATACTTAATTTTGGGAAAGGATTCAGCAAAGCAAAATAAGGAAAGGAATCAGTTAACCCTTAACAGGCGAGTAAAATCAGAATTTCACAAGGAAAAGTTTTGAAAATTAGTCACGAGTTTGAAAATCAATCACAGAAAGGACTCAGTATATAAATAAAGCGCACAAGTAATAGACATGTGAGGCCAAGTTATGGCGAGAGGAAACAGCATACAGTAATAGCACAGAATTAATAGACAGCAAGCATATACTGCGTGATAGTCACGTAGGTCAAGTTTCATTGGCTTAGTAATAGAGAAAAAGATCAGAAGCATGCAAAAAGTCAAGTAAAAACCTTTCTGAAAACATAGTCGAGTTTGACAGATAGCAAGAACTCAAAACAAAATGAATCACATAAAGAAAAGAGATGTTGAAGTTAAAGGAAGCGGTTTGAGCAATTTCAAACAGACGAGTTGCACAAACAACCTCAGGAACTCGAATGGACCCCAAAGAACTAGGGTTTTCGAAATCAGTCGAGTTTAGAGGCGATAAACAAGTGAAACAAACAAACAGTTTCAGAATCTCAAATAAATCCCAAAAATTAGGGTTTTCAACACTAATCAGTAAATCAAATGAATACTAACAGGTAGACTCAGAAACTCAAACAAATCCCAAGAATTAGGGTTTTCAACACCAATTAAACCTAGAGATGATAAGTCAGCTAAATCGAACAAAACATTAACAAACAGACTCAGAAACCCTAATTTGAAATCAAAGGATTTTTGAAAAGGAAATTTGGGGAAAACACTTAAAATATCAAATATAGCATAGATCTAGAACAGATCTAAACAGATAAATGAAAAATGAACCTCGAATAGGATAGGGTTTCTGAGAACCCTAGAAACGAGAAAGGCTTGGAAGAAACAAGATCAGATCTGGAATAGATAAGGTCGGAATTAGGCCCAGGAGGCTAAGACACGCCGGAGCAAGGCCGGAGATAGTTGGTAACCTCGAATCGACGAAGGTCTGAGTGAAGGCCCTCAAAGTTTGGCCTCAAACCTTTACGTATCAAGCACATGAGAGCAGCAGGGGGTGAGTATAGTTCGTCCATGGCTTGAGCGGCCATGAATTCCGGTGGGTTTGGGGTTAAAAGCGGCAGAAAGCGATTTGGGTTTCGAGAGAGTTTGAGAGTGTTTGAGAGAAGAAGGAGTTAGAGGCAGCGTCTTTGAAAGAATAGGGTAGGGTTTAAGGGTCGTTTGAAATTAAAAAGGAAAGAAAAGATCTTGGTCGTTGATCGAAATGAACAATGGCTCAGATTATAAAAGACCGGGCAGGTTTGGGTAATCGGATAAGGGGTCGGGTCCAAAATGGAATTGGGTCGCTTGATTTGGGGGTTGGGATTGGGTCGAATTGGGTGTAATTTGGGCTAAAATTGAAATGAAATAGGGCCAGATTTTAAATAGCCACTTTTCCCCGTTTTATTTTATAAAAACAGTAAAAGGTTTTTTCTGAAACAAATCGAAGGTACTAAATTGATAAATGATATACAAGTATTAAATTAAAAATACTGGAAGTAATTTTATAATTGTAAAATGCTGTAAATCATAAAATAGACTATGATTGCAATTACATGCAATTTAGCTTTAAAATTGCCAAATAAATATGTAAAAATATGCAAAAATTATCTTAATTATATTTTGGCATAAATGTGAGAATAAAATGAGTTATTCACCAACAATGATAATTTTGGAAGTAATTATTGAATTTTGTGGTATTAAAATAGGCAATAAATTGGTTTAAAAATCATTAAAAATACCAAAACTCTTGGGTGTGCTTATATATGCACGTATATGCTATTTTGATAATATTTTGGTTATAAAATTACCTAGGGAAAAATTGGGTATCAACAACTGCCCCTCTTTACCCTAGGAGGATGAAAGAGTTGTCGGGTAAAGATAAGATGGCCAATTTTAACTGGAAGCGGCGATTGAAAAGAATTTTGATCGAGCTCTGATCTCTGAGCTGCCTACATATCCCTGGTTTTACAGGAATCGGGCCATATGTAGTTCAGGACTCATCGACGGAATGTGCCGATGGAGGTTTGAAAAGAATGACCATGATGCTTAAGTTGCAAGAGGTATTTGAAATCTAATAGGTTGCGGGAATCGGAGCGGGATCGCTCCTGCCGAGACGGCCATTTGATAGCCGGTGTACCTGCAAGTAAGCAATACGATCATATATCGTGCATAAACTTAAGCGTGATGCAAGTTCCCATTGGACAATGAATGCTGTCTTTGGACGGTTAGGATGACGTCCTCAGACTATGATGTCCCGGGCCATGAAGAGCATAAATAAATATTTGCAGGCTATGAAATGATGTTCTCGGGCTATGCGGATGGTGCCTCCGAACCATGACGCCTT
Source organism: Nicotiana glauca (assembly GCA_026770625.1). Lineage (NCBI taxonomy): Eukaryota > Viridiplantae > Streptophyta > Magnoliopsida > Solanales > Solanaceae > Nicotiana > Nicotiana glauca. The sequence goes on from MU712628.1 coordinate 66,813, forward strand.
TGAATAGGTTGGCGATCTTTCAGCTCATAAAATGCAAAAGGTGGCGATCTTTCAGCCCATGAAATGTAAAAGGTGGCGGTCTTTCAGCCCATGCAAGAAATGGCGATGTTTCAGCCGGTGTAGAATTTAAATAAAGGTGGCGATATTGCAGCCATGCAAGAAAGATGAAGAGGCAATATTTCAGCCATGCGAGATGCGGATGGAGACAGAGCTTAGTCTCAGAAGGCAGATAATGTAGGTGGAGACAGAGCTTAGTCTCGAAAGACGGAAGAGTAGCCTTATGCAAAAATGCAGATGGAGACAGTGCTTAGTCTTGAAAGGCAGAATAGTAGCCTTATGTAGGATGCAGATGGAGACAGTGTTGCCTTATGTAGGATGCAGATGGAGACAGTGCTTAGTCTCGAAAGGCAGAAGAGTAGCCTTATGCAGGATGCAGATAGAGACAGAGCTTAGTCTCAAAAGGCAGAAGAGTAACCTTATGCAATGCAATAATGTAAAAGGACGAATAGTAGTAAGATCTCTTAGCTGATACCCAATTATGATATCGTGACTGCTGGGGAGGTCATGTACGGATAGCAATTGCGGGTAAGTGATGATTCTGAGGAGTTGCATTCTTGGGAAAGTATACATACATAAATATACTTAACGATACTGCAAGTCGAGTGCCTACATCCAAAGAAAAATTATGAGTTCTGTAAGGGGGAAAGGTTAGTTTATCTCCCCCTGGCTCCTGGCGTTGTGTATCATTGGGGGTAGTATCGCTAAACAACAGCAATTTGGCTAATAGTTATGCATGATTTAGTAAATATAACATAAGTAGAAAATAGTTTTCTTTGGATGAACCAAAGACTGCGACGTGGTTCAAGACATTGCGACCTCTCTTGCTTCGGAATTTTGAGGGTCCTCCTCAAAATTCTGCCCCAGTTTACTGGGCGAACACTTCTGATGGTTGTGCTGAACGATTTAAAAAATCATCTTCGAAATTTTGAGGGTCCTCCTCAAAATTCCGCCCCAGTTCACTGGACTGGCATTTCTGGTGGTGACAAGGATAAAAATCGACTTCGAAATTTTGGGGGTTCTCCTCAAAATTCTACCCCAGTTCCAATAGAAGGGGGAAAATGGAATTTTTATTAAATTATGACCGAACCCATAGGGCTGCCTACGTGTTCCCTCTTAAATAGGAATCAGGTCAGACATAGTTCAAATTACATCATAAAGGGAATCATAAGTGGTTGCACATAATATCGTTTCACTGCATCTGAATTGATTGGCTTCGGCCAGACTTCTCCGTCCATCTCTGCAAGAATAAGGGCTCCTCCGGTTAGAACCCGGTGAACCATGTACGGACCTTGCCAGTTGGGAAAAATTTCCCCTTGGCTTCATCTTGATGTGGGAATATTTTCTTCAACACCAGCTGCCCCGGTGTAAACTTCCTTGGCTTAACTCTTTTGTTGAAGGATATGGACATTCTTTTTTGATACAACTGACCGTGGCAAACTGCATTCATCCTTTTCTCATCTATAAGGGCTAACTGCTCGTAGCGACCTTTTACCCATTCTGTGTTATCCAACTCTGCTTCTTGTATGATCCTTAAGGAGGAAATTTCTACCTCAGCGGGGATGACTGCCTCTTTACCATAAACTAGCATGTAGGGAGTTTCCCCAATTGAGGTGCGAACTATGGTACGGTATCCCAGTAATGCGAATGATAATTTCTCATGCCATTATTTGTGCCTCTCGATCATCTTCCTTAGTATCTTCTTGATATTCTTGTTTGCTGATTCTACAACTCCATTCATCTGAGGCATATAGGTTGTAGAGTTCTTATGTTTGATCTTGAATGTCTCACACATTGCTTTCATCAAGTCACTATTGAGATTGGAACCATTATCGGTGATGATTAATTTTGGAATTCCGAATCGAAAAACAATACGGTCACGGACGAAATCTGCCACAACTTTGTTATTCACTGCCCTATATGACGCTACATCAACCTATTTGGTAAAATAATCAATTTCCACAAGGATAAACCTGTGCGCTTTTGATGCAGCAAGCTCGATATGTCCGATAACATCCATTCCCAAGCGGCGAATGGCCATGGTGAGCTTGTTGCAGTAAGCTCGTTTAGAGTTACTTTTATCATATCCGCATGTATCTGACAGCAATGGCATTTGTGAACATATTGGATACAGTCTTCTTCCATAGTCATCCAAAAGTACTCTGCTCGGAGTATCTTCTTTGCTAAAACAAAACCATTCATGTGTGGCCCGCAGGTCCTTGCATGCACTTCGTCCAATAGCCTGGATGCTTATTTTACTTTGACACACCTTAGTAAACCCAAATCGGGAGTCCTCCTGTACAAGATTCCTCCACTGCGAAAGAAGTTGTTGGATAACCTCCGAAGTGTTCGCTTCTGAGTAGCATTGGCATGTTCTGGATATTTTCCTGTTGTCAAGTATTCCTTGATGTCATGGAACCATGGTTTTTCGTCTGCTTCTTCCTTAACGTGAGCACAATAGCTGGCTGATCACAAATCTTTACCGGGATGGGATTAATGAAATTCATATCTGGATGCTGGATCATGGATGATAGAGTAGCTAATGCATCAGCGAATTCGTTCTGGATCCTAGGGACGTGCTGAAAATTTGTCTTTGTGAATATCTTCCTCAACCCCTGTATGTGATGCAGCTAAAGAAGTATCTTAGAGTTCTTAGTTGTCCACTCTTCTCGAACTTGATGTATTAGCAAGTCTGAATCCCCGATCACTGGCAGCTCCTAAATGTTCATGTCAATGGCCATCTTGAGCCCCAAGATGCAGGCTTCATATTCAGCCATATTGTTTATGTAAGGGAACCTGAGCTTGGCGGATACCGGGTAATGCTGACTGATTTCTGATACTAGGACTGCTCCTATGCCAACTCCTTTGAAATTTGCGGCTCCGTCGAAATTATTATTCTGCAATATCTTCTCCTACGAAGGACACCTCTTCATCAGGAAAATATGTTTTCAAAGGTTTGTATTCTCTGCCAACAGGATTCTCGGTGAGGTGATCTGCTAAGGCTTGACCTTTGATTGCCTTCTGTGTCACATAAATAATGTCGAATTCACTTAGCAGGATTTGCCACTTGGCGAGCTTGCCAGTGGGCATGGGCTTCTGGAAGATATACTTCAGCGGGTCCATTCTTGATATGAGATAAGTAGGTAGGCACAGAAATAATGCCTCAATTTCTGAGCTACCCAAGTCAAAGCACAACAGGTGCGCTCTAATAGAGAATACCGGGCCTCGTATGGGGTGAACTTCTTACTGAGATAGTAGATGGCTTGCTCCTTTCTCCCCGTTTCATCATGTTCTCCCAGAACACAACCGAATGCTCCATCCAATACCGCAAGGTAAAGCAATAGAGGTCTTCCTGGCTCGGGCAAAACCAAGACTGGCGGCGTTGACAGGTATTACTTGATTCTGTCAAAAGTTTCTGACAATCATCAGTCCACTTAGTAGCAATGTCTTTATTCAACATTTTAAAGATAGGTTCACAAATGACAGTGGACTAAGCTATGAATCGGCTGATATAGTTGAGTCTCCCCAGGAAACTCATCATGTCCTTCTTGTTCTTTGGCGATGGCAATTCTTGAATGGCTTTGACCTTTGATGGATCCAATTCTATTCCTCGACGACTCACAATGAAACCCAGTAATTTTCCAGCAGGAACCCCGAATGCACACTTGGCGGGATTCAGCTTCAGATTGTACCTCCTCAGTCTGTTGAAGAACTTTCTCAGATCTTCCATATGATCAGTGGCCTTCTTGTATTTGATGATGACGTCATCCACATATACCTCGATCTCCTTATGTATCATGTCGTGAAAGATAGTAGTCATGGCTCTCATATAGGTGGCGCCAGCATTCTTCAATCGAAACGGCATCATTTTGTAACAATACATTCCCCACGGCGTGATGAAAGTCGTTTTCTCTACATTTTCCTCATCCATCCATATCTGATGATACCCAGTGAAACAATCAACAAAAGACTGCAACTCATGCTTGGCGCAGTTGCCGATAAAAATGTGTATGTTCGGCAAGGGGAAGTCATCTTTGGGACTGGCCCGGTTAAGATCCCGGAAGTCGACACGAACTCTAACTTTCCCATCCTTCTTTGGTACTGGCACAATGTTGGCTAACCATGTCGGATACTCTACTACCCTGAGAACCTTGGCTTTGACTTGCTTGGTAACCTCTTCTTTGATTTTCAAACACATGTCAGGTTTGAATTTCCTGAGCTTCTGCTTTACCGGCGGACAGGTTGGATCTGTTTGTAGTTTGTGAGCTACAATGGACGTACTGAGACCTGTCATGTCATCATACGACCAGGCAAATATGTTCTCACATTCCTTTAAAAACTTCGTGTATTCTTCCTTTTCTATTGGTGACAGGTGAATACTGATGCGCATTTCTTTGACATTTTCTGTATCTCCCAAATTAACGACCTCAGTTTCGTCCAAGTTAGACTTAGGCCTATTCTCAAAATTCTCAACCTCTCTGATGACCTCTTCTGGTATATCATCCTCTTTTGAGTCTATATCCATTTATTGCGTTGTTTCGTTGCAAGTCACAATCGTTGGTTCATCATCAGAGTAAGTAATAGTAATGCTGTGAAAATAGAGTAAATGATAGAGAAAATAATAAGAGTGAGATATATGATAAATTGAAATGCTTTGATTAAATTCATAATAACATCGGAGCTCTTTTCAAAATTAAAGACAATGTGGAAAGAAAATCAGCTAGTAAAATGAGATGCATGGTTCTTTTGTTTAGTCTTGCTACCCCGAAGCTTTTCGGGCCCTGGTGGTTCTAATTGACCAATTACTAAGGCATTTTCCTCGGTTCACAGCTTGTATGGAAGGGCCTTCCTCCCCTTCCTCCTCGAAAAGAACACAACAGTCCATTTCTTGGGGTCCTAGCTGATGTACCAGGATAAAGCATCCCCCTTCAGACTTCTCATGAAGAGCTTCACACGGATCTTCTCATCCCTTCCGACTCCGACCAGCTTATTGCAATATATACTCAAGTGAACTCTGGGATATCCCGTGCCATCGAACATTTCAAAATTGGGAGTTTTGTACCCCTCCGAAAGTTCAACATTTGGCTTAATGCAGAGGTCCTCATAATTCAACCCCTCGATACCTTTGTTTCCTTCCACGCCCTGGACTCAGCTGGTCAACTTCTTGAGTTTTGCTACAAAATTCATGATAAGAGAGTCTTTGTCATCAGACTCAGGTGCATTTGAAATTGGTTGAGTGTAGTAGGGTACAGCATCCACGTAGATGGGAGTATTGTAGAGGTGGTCGTTTGTGGTGTTCAGTGGTTCAGGAATGAGTAGTGGAGTGTTGTTTGGAGTGTGGCATATGTTGCAGTGTTGAGCATGAGTGGGTTGTATCTGTTGTTGTGGGGTGTTCTGTGGAGGTTCAGGATTTTGGGTATTGGGAAAGTTTACATCAGGAGAGGTGAGAGAGAATGATAAGTTCACCAAGTTCCGAACCTGATACAGTTCTTCTCGGAACTTCAATAATTTCTGCTCAAGTTGGGCAGCGGTTTCCTTAGCAACCGGGGTACCCTGAGGAATCTCAGTTCTTTCAATTTCCTTTCTCGCACTTGAATCTCTTATTCTACCTTTGTTCTTGTTCCGGATAGGACTCGGAGGAGGAGGAGGTGGAGGGCCCTTGGATCTTGTGGAGTATGAAGATGGTGCCAGAATGCACGAAAAAAAAACAAAAGAAAAACAAAAGGTAATAAGTTAGTGCGGGTTATGAGAAGAAAATATTGTGATATTTAAACACATTGTGCAAGAATATAAATTGCGTCCTAATTTGTGTGCCTCGTTGTGCCCGAGGTAGGCCTAGCGACAAATACTTTTGGAGAACTTATAATACTAAATGCCTCATTTTATTGATAAAAATAAGACGAATCCAAAACGACGCTAAATAACAGAAAGTAAAATGTCACTAGTGGTCATTTGGCCTTATTACATCATTAAAGCAAAATAAAAAGACTCCTAACTACTTGGTCCCAGAAGGACCTTCTCCAGACCCCGCTCCAAATACCCTAGTCGCTTGTTGGCGCTGACAGCCATATCTTTCCACTCCTCGATCAACTTTTGATGGGCTTTTTGTATTTCCCGGTGCTCACTTTCACACCCTCGAATTCTCTTGTGCAGTTGATTGTACTTAACCCGTGCTTTAGCATGCTCGTCGATAATTCTGTGTCCTCGAATGAACCCGGGCTGACCCAAACCGTTGTGATTATCTTCCAACCAATATGAGTAGTGTGGCACACAACCGGCGTGATACCTGTCTGTCTCAATAGATTCTTTCCCCAAAATGAGTTTGCAATGCCACATGTGCCGAGATTGTCACTTGTGAGGGCTATCATCGTCCTGGAAGTCAGCCCTGAAGTGACTCATTTTGTTGACCCTTGGTATGATTTGCTTTCTTCCAGCCTGCCTCATGGCTCGGAGGGGAACTTAGGGATAAGTTCCTCTTAGACCAATTAGTATAAGAAATGGTAGGTCTCGGTATTGAACAATGAATTCTTCCGTAGGGAACCACTCGACCATCCACTGTACCTGGTCTTCTTTCAGATTATCAAATAACTCTACCCATCCTCCAGCATCCTCTGGCTGAGCGAACATGTTAGGCATATAATTCATATGCCTTGGCTGGTGGAAGGTGATGTGATCATCCCAGTCTTGGCATAGGATCTCTTGCCGGTATTCTCCTTTCTAGAGGTTCTCCATGAGCCAGAGCTGAAGTAATAAGTTGAAACACTCAAAATGATTGGCCTTTTACTGATAGTTGTCCAGGGCTTGGTATATCTCAGCAACGATCATGGGCACTATACTGAAAGGCTGCCCGCCAATTCCTTCCATCAAATTCTTGGTTACCATGGCCAGTCTGGTGTGGATCCTAGCCTTCTTCATAGGGAACACTATCATTCACAAAAAGTAGAATATAAAAACAAAAACCCTTCTGCGGATATGCCCCAATGAGGTAAGGTCGAATTCATCTAAGTAGGTGCGGTATGACTTGCTATGGTCGTACCTCTCGTACAGATAGTCGAATGGGATGTAAGAGTCTTTCAGACAGGTTAAATTTGGATTCTTCTTCAGTCCCATTATCTTAAGGAAACCCCTACCCTTGCGATTCTCTGGCATAAGCAAATCCGGAGTCTCCCAAGGAATACCAGCTAAACCTCCTATTTCTTCGAGCAAAGGAGTCATTTCAAGGTCCCCGAAGTGGAACACGGACCTGTCACTATCCCAGAACAGTGTTGCAGCATCTATGATTTTGTTGTCAGGCTGGATTTCTAGAAGAGAAGGAAAATTCCCTAAGTATTTGCGGACGAGCGTCTGATCACGGGAGTGGAGGTCTTTCCACCAATTCAGCAGCCTTGGATGAATGTTGGTTACCATGCCAAATCTGGGGACTTCGTGCCTCATTTTCTGGAAAATAAAGCGTTTGGACCTTACCCCACCGGACTCGACTATTTAAACCAATAATTAGCATAGCAAGCATTTAGTTCTCCAAATAAATGCACATAACATGGAGATGTCCGTTTGGGTTTCAAGGAAACCCGGTGGACTTTGGACAAGGCTATCCTAATGAGTCATTATGTGGACAACATAACTGACTCGGCTAGGTTTGACCATGATACATGTACAGTTTAAACGGAGTAAGGTTTCTATTGGGGTATTAGACAAGTATCCTTGAGCGGAACACTCTAGAGGGGAAAGGCACGGAACCATCGACTGTACCGCTGATCGACTGGTTTTACCGCAAATATGCCTTTGCCAAATTTAAAGGGTGATAATATTGGAAGGGCGTAACCACTCATTATAAGCGTTGCTATGGTATTTTGTTTGGCACGAGTGGAATATGATGTTGAAGATGCAGTTTACAAGAATGAAACTAATTGACATGTATTTCCACGTCATATGATAAATGTTTACAATAATTGCTCGTAATTACAACAGTATTGAAATAAAGCAATAGAGGAAAATAGTTAGAGGAAGCAAAAAACATGAAGAGCCAAGTCAGTTTTGCAGTGGAAGAACAAAAGGCAACAAAATAAAAGCAATTAATGAGATAATAAAGTAACACGCAACATGCAATGGTAAAAGCCTAAAGAACTCCCCAGCAGAGTCGTCATGCTGTCAATGCCCCCTTTTTCCAAACGGAGTTCGGAATCGGGTATGCGACATTCGGGAGGACAACTTTATTCCCTTGCGAGAATTGGGATTTTGAGTTTGAATAGTCGCCACCTAATGATTATAATGCATTAGGACACTTTTAAGAAAGAATTGAGATGAAAAACCAGAGTTTGGGTAAGGCCTAGAAATTATCTCGAGGGGAAGGTGTTAGGCGCCCCTCATTCCGGCCATGCTACAATTGTGACTTTAAGCAATGAAGAAGACAAGTAGAAAATAAAGAATAGGATTTTCACATAGTATTGCAAACAAGTTTAAGAGTTTGAAAAAGAAAAGGAGGAGAAAATACAGGAAGTGGGTTTGAAGGAAAACTTAAAGAAAAGAACAAGAAAAAAGGGGAAGGGGGTTCTAGGTTTGTAAATAATATGGATCACATCAATGCAATATCCAGCAATCACTCCTCAGAAAAGGGGTCACACGTGATATTAGTGCACCGGTCATCATATCCATGTTCTACCCTTCCCATCCCGTTAAGTTATTAAAGCGCGAAATGTCTCGTTACTTATTGCATGCTAGTACCCGTCCCGATCCTATCAGTCCCGGAGGCGTTTGGGACTGCTAATCCTAAAGGGAAAGGGATTTGGGGGTTTTTTAAGAGTTTTCAAAGGACAAAATACTAAGGCATCAATCAAAACACATAATGCAAGTAAAGGGGAAAGCAAATAAGAAAATAGGGCTCAAGTAAGTCTTCTTAAATAAGATAAAGCCATAGAGTTTAGCATGTCTTGCACGTACTGGTTTAGTCTTTTAAGAAAAATAAAGCGATAAGCGGACTGGTTCAACACATATTTTTAGACAGGAAGTCTACATTAGGCTCGCTCGAATGTAGTTGTCAAAGGCTGATCCACTTAATTAATTAACCCACTTTTATCTATGTTGAATAGGACTAGCGATTTCGAAAAGCAAACTGATTATAAAGGGTTACCAGTTTTTATCAGAGTGAAATAAGTTTCAGAAAAGAATGTACTATTTTAAAAAGGTTTAACAGAAAAGAAATGAACTTCAGAGGACATGTAGACTAATTGAAAAAAGTTTCACGAATCTTACCAGAAAGTGTGTGTTTTCATAAAAATGCCGGTTTGTTTAGAAAAAAGGTTTATCAACTTACGAGGTTTAGAAAAATTTTTAGAAGACTGCCAGTTTTACCAAAGTAAATACTAATTTCAACGGTTGATGCTGTTTTGAATGAATGAAACGGTTCAGATTCGAAGTTCCTATAGGCATGCTTTCTATGCATTAACTGATTTTTAACAATTTTTAACAGGAGTCTTACAAACATGGTATCTATATGCAACTTTGTTGTTAAGCCTACAATTTGCCTAATGGCATCATATTGTGGAGAAATGTAAACCCTTACAAGCATGGTATCTATATGCATAGTTGCAGAATTCAGAAGTTAAATCCTATAGGCATGCTTTCTGTGTGTGAAGTTGCACAGATTAGAAATTAAATCCTATAGGCATGTTTTTTACCCTCTGTGCATAAAAGTAATCCCCCTCCCTTTTTCACTAAATCCCCATGAGTTTGTACAAATTATTACACACCAGTAAAATAAATTAAAATTACAAATACATCAGAAATTATCAGCTACATCCGAGCAACTTAATTCAGACCTAGTGTCTAGCAATATGAGACTGAACCACTTCCGAGATCAAGATTTCCAAAGCCTTCTCTTATCTAGGGTGTTTCAGAGATCCAAGGAGTTTCAGTAACTCCAGGCAGTGTTTGCACCCAAGGAATTAATCATAATGAGTTATAGTGCAGTGCGGAAGAGCCAGCCCTCAGGTGTTCAAGTTCAGAGGGAGCTCATGGATCCCAAGACAAGGTACAAAAGGGGGAGGGGGCAGAACCTAAGTTATAAGAGTGAGTGCCAGTGTAATAGAGAGGGGTAGGTGGTGCCAAAGTAGGCTGAGGGTCATGCCTAACCATAAGGTAGGCTGGCACATCCCTGACTAAGCCTGTTCAGCAAGCAAATAAGAGCACAGACCTTTTCAAGGACAGACCATGGTCTGGACAGTGATTAGGACACTGCCAGACCAAGGTCTCAAGCTTAGAATACATATAAAGGGAAAGGGGAATGGGAATTGAAAGAGTTTAGGACTCAGGGAGTCCAGTCCATATACATGAACAATAATGTCAAGTGTTGCCATGTTTTATGAACCATAACTCAACATACAAAATGACTAGGGATAGGGATTCATGTAAGCACAGAGATAAGGAAGTAAGTAAACTTGCAGAGAATTACAACATAGAGACAGTAAGATAAACAAAGGAAAGGCTGAAGAATAAACATGTAGTGGAGAGGCATAAATTAAACAAAGAGAGACATACCAATTGCAGAAAAGTAAGCAGAGAGAAAGCAGGATTCTTTCAGCCAAACCACAATTAGAGAAGAGAACTTTAAGCTTATGAGTTCAGAGAACTCGAATACTTTTAAGAAAATCCGAGTGTATTTGAGAGAAGAAGTAATGACTTGCTCTGTGTGTTAGAACTCCTTTTTTTGAAAGAGAAGAGGTACAGGTATTTATAGTTTTGAAAACGAGTAGAGAATAGGGTAACAAGTAAGGTCTTAACACAAACATGGAAATAATCACAGTCAAAATCAATTAACACAAGTATTTCCCTCTAATCAAGGGATTACTAATCAAACGGATACTAACAGGATTAATTAAGGAAAGAAATCAATTTGAGAAAGATTGATTTTTGACCATATAAGGGATAGTAAAAGTATAGAGTAAATATTTAAGTCTAAGTACAAAGTATACTTAATTTTGGGAAAGGATTCAGCAAAGCAAAATGAGGAACGGAATCAGTTAACCCTTAACAGGCGAGTAAAATCAGAATTTCACAAGGAAAAGTTTTGAAAATCAGTCACGAGTTTGAAAATTAATCACAGAAAGGACTCAATATATAAATGAAGTGCACAAGTAATAGACCTGTGAGGCCAAGTTATGGCGAGAGGAAATAGCATACAGTAATAGCATAGAATTAATAGACAGCAAGCATATACAGCGTGATAGTCATGTAGGTCAAGTTTCATTGGCTTAGTAATAGAGAAAAAGATCAGAAGCATGCAAAAAGTCAAGTGAAACCTTTCTGAAAACATAGTCGAGTTTGATAGATAGCAAGAACTCAGAAAAAATGAATCACATAAAGAAAAGAGATGCTGAAGTTAAAGGAAGTGGTTTGAGCAATTTCAAACAAACAAGTTGCACAAACAACCTCAGGAACTCGAATGGACCCCAAAGAACTAGGGTTTTCAAAATCAGTCGAGTTTAGAGGCGATAAACAAGTGAAATAAACAAACAGTTTCAGAATCTCAAATAAACCCCAAAAATTAGGATTTTCAACATTAATCAGTAAATCAAACAAATACTAACAGGCAGACTCAGAAACTCAAACAAATACCAAAAATTAAGGTTTTCAACACCAATTAAACCTAGAGATGATAAGTTAGCTGAATCGGAAAAAACATTGACAAACAGACTCAGAAACCCTAATTTGAAATCAAAGGATTTTTGAAAAGGAAATTTTGCAAAAACACTTGAAATATCAAATATAGTATAGTTCTAGCACAGATCTAAACAAATAAACGAAAAAAGAACCTCAAATAGGCTAGGGTTTCTGAGAACCCTAGAAACGAGAAAGGCTTGGAAGAGAAAAGATCAGATCTGGAGTCGATAAGGTCAGAATCAGGCTTAGGAGTCTAAGACACGCCGGAGCAAGGCCGAGATGGATGGATCTTGAATCGACGAAGGTCTGAGTGAAGGCCCTCGAAGTCTGGCCTCGAACCTTCAGGTATCAAGCACGTGAGAGCAGTAGGGGGTGAGTATAGGTCGTCCATGGCTTGAGTGGCCATGAATTTCGGTGGGTTTGGTGTTGAAAGCGGCAGAAAGCGATTAAGGTTTTGAGAGAGTTCGAGAGCGTTTGAGAGAAGAGGGAGTTAGAGGCGGCATATCTGAAAGAATGGGGTAGGGTTTAGGGGTTGTTTAAAATAAAAGGGTAAGAAAAGATCTTGACCGTTGATCGAAATGATCAACAACTCCGATTTTAAAAGACCGGGCGGGTTTGGGTAATCAGATCAGGGGTCGGGTCCAAAATGGAATTGGGTCGCTTGATTTGGGGGTTGGGATTGGGTTTAATTGGGTGCAATTTGGGCTAAAATTGAAATAAAATAGGGCTAGATTTTAAATAGCCACGTTTCCTCGTTTTATTTTATAAAAATAATAAAAGGTTTTTTATGAAACAAATCGAAGGTACTAAATTGATAAATGATATACAAGTATTAAATTAAAAATAATGGAAGTAATTTTATAATTGTAACATGCTGTAAATCATAAAATAGGCTATAATTGTAATTACATACAATTTAGCTTTAAAATTGCCAAATAAATCTGTAAAAATATGCAAAAATTACCTTAATTAAATTTTGGCATAAATGTGAGTATAAAAGGAGTTATTCACCAAAAATAATAATTTTGGGAATAATTATTGAATTTTGTGGTATTAAAATAGGCAATAAATTAGTTTAAAAATTATTAAAAATACCAAAACTCTTGGGTGTGCTTATATATGCACGTATATGCTATTTTTGAAATATTATGGGTATAAAATTTCCTAGGAAAAATTGGGTATCAACGGCAGCCGATGAGGGTGACAAGAAGAAATTGACCCAAGAAAATGAGGCTCTTAAAGCTCAAATTCGACAAATGAAAATAGCTGCCAACAACCAAGAAAAAAGTCGGGCCGATGAAAGGTTGATCAGTGGACTAAAGAAGCAAGTCCTCGAGTGCCAGGAAGACTTGGAGAAATCTGCAGAGAATATAGCAAAAATTCGGGCGCAGTGGGCAAAGAAGACAAAGGAGAGGGCCCAATTTGTGCAGCAGATGAAAAGAAATTATGAGGGAACTATTACTAATCTGAGAAGAAAAGTGAATACCCTTGAGGACGAGGCAGCCCAGCGGGCCAAAGACTTCCAGGCTGAGAGGGAGCATTGTTATAGGCTAATGGCCAAAATGGATAAAGAAATACAGCAGTTACAAGACTATCACCTCCATGAATCCCAGGTGCTAGAGGCCCACAACCAGCAAATAAATCGACTACTTCAAGAAAAGGGCAGGATTAGAGAAAGAATTAGAGCCATCGCGGACTATATCATCATGAAATGCCAAGCGTGCGAGAGAATGGGTCGTACTACCTTCTTTGCTACGGTGATGATTTTTATTCATCAAGTTATGAATGATATGGAGCAACTACAAGGGGGTTTTGCACATAGGCCCGCGGCGATGTCGAATGACACCCCGCGGGCCCCAGGATTTGAAGCTTTAATGTATTCTTAGTTATTGAGTCTGTATTTTTGTTATTTTGAGTCTGTTTTGTAATTTTCCCTTTTAAGAAAAACAAATAGTTTAGTATCTTTGTAATCAAAGTTTTATTAATGAAAAATTGAAAACTCCCAAATTGTTTCTTTACTTTTCGCATTTGATTTTCAAGAACTACGCTTGGTCTGATTCATGTAGGGTCATGATATGTAGGCAATCTCCATAAGATTCGACTGTAATCATAAGAAAAAAAAGAAAGGGGAGGGAAGAAAATAAAAGGAAAAACAAGAGTGGAAAAGAAACACAAAAAGAGAAAAATAAGAAAACCGAGAGAAAGAAACCATGGCAAAGGCAAAGGCAAAGGCCAAGGCAAGAATCAAAAAAGCAAAGAAAAGGCCATGAAAAGAAAATCAAAGAAGAAAATATGAAAAAATAACAAAGCCGGGATGACGCATGCAACCGCTGCAAACATATAAACACCCATTTAATTTTATAGGTGCGACACGGCCCAATATGCGATTACCTATCTGTTACTTGTCTCAAACTAACTATTTTTTGCTGTCAATCTCCAACTTAGGTTTATAGAAGCGGTGGTTGGTTTTTGGTAAACTGGAATCACATCAATATTTTACCAGATCAAAGGGCGTATAGAAATGTCATCTGAAATGACTCTGCCAGTAGTTCTCATCACTGAAGGCAGCCCTATCTCGGGGATCCCGGCCTCCGAGTCTGCAGCGGTCGAAGAAAACTGGATCTTACATCTCCGGGTCATGGAGATGTGGGATGCATGGACTAATGGAAGGGAGCCTCCAAGTGCTATCCCCGGCTTTCCTGAATTGTTCCCTAGATTCGGGGGTACTTCTAACATCCCCATCAGTCATCCAAATACCCCACTGGGACAACCCACTATATCCGCTCACTTTGTAGGAACACCTTCTGAGGTCCGCCCCCAGGTGTTCACATCAGGAGTAGCCCCCAATATCTTTACCGCTCCTCCATGCTCTACCACAACACAGCCTTCGCTGCCCAAGCCCGCTTTTGATCGCTCAGTTTTCACTTTCCAAAATCCTATTTTTCAAGAGGAGCCTCCTCATTATCCCACATATACTTATCCGCAGCCACCCCCATTTGAGTTCACACCAGGACAAGATAAAACTTCTAAAGCTCTCGAACAGGATGAGATGGCAAAAAGGATGAGGAGCCTAGAACAGAGCCTAAAAAACATGCAAGGTTTAAGCGGGCAGAAGAGTGTTTCCTATACTGATCTGTGCATATTCCCTCACGTGCACCTGCCCATGAGATTCAAAATGCCAAAGTTTGAGAAATATGATGGGCATGGCGATCCTATTGCCCACCTTAAGAAGTACTGCAGTCAATTGCGTGGGGCTGGCAGAAAGGAGAAATTATTAATGGCTTAATTTAGATAAAGCTTGGTAGGTATTGCCTCAGAATGGTATATGGATCAAGACATCTCTCGATGGCACATTTGGGACGATCTTGGCAGAGATTTTGTTCGACAGTTTCAGTACAACATAGACATTGCGCCAGACAGGAACTCGTTGGCGAATCTGAAGAAGAAGTCCTCAGAAAGTTTTTGGGAATATGCGATTAAGTGGCGCGAGCAAGCATCGAGGGTGAAACCTCCAATGGATGAAGTGGAAATGGTCATTGTATTTCTTCAGGCCCAAGAATCTGATTACTTCCAGAACATGATGTCAGCTATGGGCAAACCATTCGCGGAAGCAACTAAGATCTTTGAGATGGTGGAGAATGGTCTGAAAATAGGCAGAATCGTGAGCCAGTAAGCCATTAGAGCAACCTCCCAAGCCATTCAAGACGGGTCTGGAGGAATGGCCAAGGGTAAGAAGAAAGAAGAAACGTCTATGGCAGCATCAGGGTCAAGAAGACACCGCGCTCCTAGACCCATGTTCTCCGAGAGAACCCCTCAACATTACTACCCTCACCATGACATGGCTTATGCTCCTCAACCGTATGCGGTCATGAATGCTCAAACCTTTGCTCGGCCGCAACCACATGCCAATAGAAATCAAGTTCCATTCCAAAGAAATCAGCCTCCCCACCAAAACCACTATAATCCTCGTCCTCCACAGAATAACTTTCCTCTCCGTGAGCCACCCAAGAGACAAAATTTTACCCCAATTGGTGAATCTTACTCTAATTTATTCCCAAAACTTGTCCAAATGGGTCTACTGCAGCCGATCCCCCAAACAAGGCATAACCCAGCATCGCATGCCTTTAAAGCCAATGTCAGATGTGCCTATCATTCAGGAGCAGAAGGGCACGACACAAATGATTGTTGGACATTGAGAAGGGCAGTAGAGAAATTAATAGAGCAAGGAAAGATAGTGCTGAGGGATGAGGATGTCCCAAATGTGACCAATAATCCACTGCCAGCACACAATAATAGGCATGTGATCGGAATGATCTGTGAGGATAAAGAGTTTGATCTGGCATTAAAGGCCATAATTGCTATTACTGATGCAGAAAGAAAGCCGAAAATTTCCCCGAAGCAAGATAAAGGGGAAAAGAAGAAAAAAACCACCAAGATAGAACCAGAAAATAAAGCTAAAACAAGAACAGAGGCAATACCTCCCAAAGATGGAATTCTCTATGTCCCACGAGGTCGCCAAGAAAAGCAGCTGATTGTGAGCCCTCCAAAGAAATTTGAATTAAAAAAGGGAACACAAATGTACGTACCCAAGTGAGCCTATGTGGAGCGGGGGACAATTAAACCACATCAGCTGAATGAGCCAGTGGTCATTGGACGCATACCATAGAAGCCTATGACGAACCCTGCTGCGGTGCCATAGAATTATCATCAGACGGTGGTCACATACAAGGGTAAAGAGATCGTGAGGGAGCTTCTAGAAAATCCCCCTGTTGAGAAGTATTCAAACATAGAAGAAGTAAACAATGCCACTTGAAAGCGCTTTCCATCCAAGAAGCCTGTGAGTGACGAGGAAGCGGAAGCTTTCTTTCAGAAATTGAAGATGGCTGACTATGAGGTAGTGGATCAATTGCGCAAGTATCCTGAACAAGTGTCATTGCTGTCATTGCTGATGAAATCCCCTGAGCACCAAAAGGTTTTGATGAAGACCTTGAATGAAGCATACATGCTAGCTGAGACTTCGGTAGAACAGCTAGAAAGAATGGCGGAAATATTCTTTGCTATCAATTAGATTTCATTAAGCAAAAACGACTTGCCTCCAGAAGGAGCCGCTCACAACAAAACTTTGTACTTGACTATCAAATTTGAAGGATATTATGTGAAGAGGGTCATGGTAGATGGAGGTTCGGGGGTAGATATTTGCCCACTCTCCACACTGCAGCGTATGGAAATCGGGACTGGAAGGATTCGTCCCAACAATGTCTGCGTGAGAGCCTTTGACAATATCAAAAGAGATACCATTGGAGAAATTGACCTAATTTTGACTATTGGCCTGGTTGACTTCGAGGTGACATTCCAAGTGCTGGATATGGACACGTCCTATAATTTTCTCCTGGGAAGGCCTTGGATCCATGCCGCAGGAGCCGTACCCTCTACTCTCCATCAAATTGTGAAATTTGAACATGAAGAACAGGAAATCGTGGTCCATGGAGAGGATGAACAGTCAATCCATCGGGACCCATCTGTCCCATGTCTAGAAGCGAGGGAAGGCAGTGAACACATAGTTTACCAAGCTTTCGAAGTTGTGGTGGCTGATCAACATGAAGAAGGAAACCCTTTCCCCTAACCCTTTCCTATCCAATGCCTCGATTATGGTGGCCAAAGAAATGATCAGACATGGTTTCAAACCAGGGAAAGGACTTGGAAAATCTTTACAAGGAATAGCCAAACCAGTGACCCTGCCTACAGCTGAGAAATTCTTCGGGATAGGTTTCCACCCTACCCAGATGATATAAAGTGGGCGGATGAGAGAAAGAATGAGGGATGGGTCTTTCCACAACCATTGCCACATTTGTATGAAGCCTTTGTCCAGCCAAAGTACAGTGAAGAAGAGAATAATGAGGCCTTTATGGCTGAATAAATTGAGGGAATATGTGGGGCAATGAGAAAAGTACTCTATGAAACCCACATGGTTCAGCTGGGAGAGGACACTAGCACCGCTGAGGTGCTATACATGGGACCAAGCACCAAGCTTCAAAATTGGAAAGCTATGCCATTTCCTATCAGGCAGGAGTCCCGGTAGACCTGCCCTGCTACTTTTTCTACATCCCGAGTTATTCCAGGGTGTAACTCAGATGTTTCCTTTAATTGCTTGTCTTTAAATTTCCAAATGTAAACCCTGCTGTCTTCCAATCCCAAGAAATGAAATCAATATTTCGTCGCTCATTTTTCTTTATTCCTTCTGATTTTGCTATTTTTCTTTTTCATTTCTTCTTTTCAGTTCTAATAATGTGGATTTAAATAATATGAAATACTTACGTACTTCATGCCTAGATCCCAAAATGCTGTCAGACTTCGAAATAATGAATCAAGAGTCAAAATGTAAAGAAGGTAAGTTCGAGGAAACAAAACAAAAAAAATTGGAACAACTGAAGGAAAATCGGTTCGTGGGTTGGAAAGGTCCATATATTACAAAAAGAGTATTGCTAAAAGAGTGCGTTGTACTCGGGGCACATCGGTAGGAGCAACCCCACACCTTTTGGTCTACGAAACTGAGGCTGTAATACCCACAGTGGTAGAAATCCCTTCTCTCCGGATCATCGTTGAAGCGGAGATTGAGGACGGTGAGTGGGTCAAGATTCGACTGGAACAGTTGTCTTTAATTGATAAAAAATGGATGGCTGCGGTCTGTCACGGGCAGTTGTATCAACAAAGAATGGCTCGTGATTATAACAAGAAAGTGCGTCCCAGGAATTTTGAAGTAGGGCAACTCATGTTAAAACGCATTCTTCCTCATCACCGGGAAGCAAAAGGAAATTTCGCTTCTAAGTGGAAGGGTCTTTACATTATCAGAAAGATATTGCTGAGAGGAGCATTGTACCTGGGTGACATTGAAGGAAATGATCCTGAAGCAGCAGTCAATGCGGACGCAGTAAAAGGTACTATGTCTAGGCTTTCTGCAGTAATGGCTTTGTGCAGTTGAGATGACGAAGGCTTTCTTTCTCGTTACCCAAACACTATCAACCCTTCGCAAATCCTTTGAGTCGGTTACTCTTCTTTGATTGCCCTTTTGGAACCCGGAAGTACTATTGAAAAAAGAAAAAAAATGAAAAAAAAAAGAAAAAGATAAAAGATAAATAAATGATGAAAAGAAAAAGAAAAGAACGAGAAAACAACACAAAACAGAAGAAAAACAAAAGAAAATAAAAAAATGTCTGCCTGAACTACGTCTGACTTGATTCCGAAAGGATACGTAGACAGGCTCTCTTTGGGGTTCAGTCACACCAAAACAAAAATCCCAATTCCCCCCAAAAAAGTGAAACTGGGGCAGATGATATAATGGCTCAGTTATGAGCCCACCAAAACGGTTCCAAAGTTGTAATTCCGTCCAAAATTCTTTTACCCAAAAAACCTTGTCCAAGTCCTTCCGATCAATTGTTAAAGGCATGGGAATTGAAAAACATCATTGTTGGAATCTGATGCAATCCGAATTGAGAGAAATAAAATGAGAGAGTCTTATTAGTGAAAACCTACGGGCACCATAAGGCGACGGTGGGTAGAGAAATTGAAAACGAGAGAGTCCGTCTGGTGAAAACTCGTAAAGAGAACTATCGGGCGACAGTGAGAAGAGAAATAAGAGAGGTCGATTGGCGAAAACCCACAAAGGGCGCCATCGGCCGAAAAGAAGACATCTCCCACCACTGAAAAAGTCCTGGCAAGGTTCCCTAGTTTTGAAATGTGGATCAATGAGGTTACGAGAATGTTGGGAAAGTTTGTGCGGGTCGGGCATCCAGTCCAAGAAGCATGTCATATTCATTTGAAGCCAGCATGCACCCCCTAGATAAGTCCTTCTTTTCCCCCGAAAGGGACGCTTCTCTTTAAAATCATCTTCTTTCCATTTGCTTACTTATTCTTTGAATCCCTTTCGGTTTAACTCTGATTCTAAAACTATTACAAAGAAAAGGTGGCAGGACTAGTTTTTTAGGGCTTTGCCTGGCAAGAGCCAAAGAAAATACCCGGCCTCAGCAGATGCATTAAGCCAATCCCGACTGGCCATGATCGTTGATGCTTTCAAAACAAAGGCATTGAAGAGGAAAGAAAGTCAAGGAAAAAGGTTCTAAGAGTAAAGTAAAGTGAAAGGGCAGAGCCCCATGTGGGCAAGTCATCAGGAAATCCTGAAAGTCGAGTCCTCCGGTTGAAAGAGAGGATAATCTTCAAAACCAACAAATGGCAGAGGATCTTGACAAAAGTTAGGCCGGGATCAAGCAATCAAGGCCACAAAACCAATCACCATTTCAAACTAACGATGGTTCTTTGTTTGAAAATTGAAACAGGTGCAATCCAGGCAACCGCGCAAGAGCAGGCATAACCAAAAGAAAAGAAACGCGCAAATACTGGAACGTCTTTGCAGCAAATAATCCATGTGAAAGGGAACTTTCCTCCAAGTTCTTTCCTGCATCTTATCAGAAAATATTAAAAACAAAAAAAAAAGATAACAAGAGAAGAAAATCCCAAAAGAGGTCAGTTTAGAATTCTCAATATCAACATGGTCCCCATTAGCCAACATTAGGGCTCCAATCCTTGAGTTGGGCGTTTTTTCCCTTTATCCAATATTAGTGCTCCAATTCCTGAGTTGAGCATTTTTTTCTTTAGCCAACATTATGGCTCCAATCCCTGAGTTGAGCGTTTTCCCTTTAGCCAACATTAGGACTCCAATCCCGGAGTTGAGTATTTTTTCCTTTAGCCAACATTAGGGATCCATTCCCTGAGTTGAAAATTTTTTTCCTTAGCCAACATTAGGGCTTCAATCCCTGAGTTAAGCATTTTCTCCATTAGCCAACATTAGGGCTCCAACCCTTGAGTTGAGCGTTTTTCCTTTAGCTAACATTAGGGCTCCAATCCTTGAGTTGAGCGTTTTTTCCTTTAGCCAACATTAGGGCTCTAATCCCTGAGTTGAGACTTTTTTCCCTTTATCCAACATTAGCGCTCCAATCCCTAACTTGAACATTTTTCCTTTAGCCAACATTAGGGCTCCAATCCCTGAGTTGAGCGTTTTCCTTCATCCAACATTAGGGCTCCAATCCCTGAGTTGAGCATTTTTCCCTTAGTCAACATTAGGGCTCCAATCCCTGAGTTGAGTGTTTTTCCTTTAGCCAACATAAGGGCTCTAATCCCTGAGTTGAGTATTTTTCCTTTAGCCAACATTAGGGCTCCAACCCCTGAATTGAGCGTTTTTTCCCTTTAGCCAACATTAGGGCTCTAATCCCTGAGTTGAGCGTTTTTCTTTTAGCCAACATTAGGGCTCCAATCCCTGAGTTGAGCATTTTTCCTTGGCCAACATTAGGGCTCCAATCCCTGAGTTGAGCGTTTTTTTTAGCCAATATTAGGGCTCCAATCCCCGAGTTGAGCGTTTTCCTTTAGCCAACATTAGGGCTCCAATCTCTGAGTTGAGCATTTTTTCCCTTTAGCCAACATTAGGGCTCCAATCCCTGAGTTGAGCGTTTTTTCTTTAGCCAATATTAGGGCTCCAATCCCTGAGTTGAGCGTTTTTTCCTTATCTAACATTAGGGCTCCAATCCCTGAGTTGAGCATTTTTTCCCTTTAGCCAACGTTAGGGCTCCAATCCTTGAGTTGGGCGTTTTTCCTTTAGCCAACATTAGGGCTCTAATCCCTGAGTTGGGCGTTTTTCCTTTAGCCAACATTAGTGCTCCAATCCCTGAGTTGAGCGTTTTTCCTTTAGCCAACATTAGGACTCTGATTCCTGAGTTGAGCTTTTTACCTTTTACCAACATTAGGGCTTCAATCCCTGAGTTGACATTTCAAAAATTGGGTCCCACTCCCTATTCTATTCCATCATAGATAAATACAGTTCTTGAAAATGAAAAACACAAAAAAAAAAAGATAGAATGAGTTCAGACTTTGTCACAAATAACTCACGAAATTTTCCTAGTGAAAACTGGGGTAGAAAATTTCGTTTGTTTATTTGTTTTGGCGTCTGAGTAGGTCTGACCTCGAGGCACAGAGTTCAAGACGACCCAAAGAATGAGTCTTAATCCAGAATAAAGAAAAGAAAAAAAGAACAAAAAGAAGTGAATTCAAAGTGCTGAAATGAACACAGATGTGGACTACTCAAAACTTGATTGAAGTCATAAGCTCTGCCTGTCCTGCTTTGACACAATGCTGAAGAAAGAACCAACACCTACAGCTTGCGAGCATCAAGATTCAGATCGGAGTCCACGACAAAATCACTTAAGACTCAAGATCAAGCTTCAAGAGAATTATAGATAGGAATCTTGTAACTCATAGTTGATAGGCATAACTAGTTTAGCTTTGATTTTCCTTTTGGTGTAATAAGGAGGTCAGCAAGCAGTACCAGCAGCAACAGCAGTGAAATCACAGCTCCTGGTAGTCCTAGCTACCAAAACTTTCAGAACTACACTGACCTGATTCCTTTATAGCCAAGGATATGTAGGCAACCTCTGAAACAAGGTTCGGTCAGACGTTTTTTAAAATGCTTCTGATGGAGTGCCAAGAGGCAAAAATCTCTCATGTTGGCTCATTTATTTTTTCCCGAAAATCCTTCATGTTTCCGAGATAAGAGGGATAGCTGTGAGCGCGTGATTTTTGTCTCGCTTAAATTACTCCTATAGAATTCTTAAAATTAGGATTTTTCTTTATTTATTTGATTTTTAGGATTAATTACATGATTTGTGTTTGTTTGCATTTTTGTGTGCATTTTTAATTGATATAATTCATAAAAATACAAAAATAGTGCATTTGCATTTAGGATCCCATTTTAATATTTTTAGGTTTATTAGTTAATTAACATTACAAGAAATAAGAGAAAATAACAAAAATAGTCCTTTTGCATTTTTACTTTTAATTTTCGATTTTTCCTTAGTTTTCTTTTTAAATTAGGATTTAGTTAATTTTAGAAAAATTAATTAGTTTAATTTTAGAGTAAATTTTTTTTTTATTTAACAAAATCTAAAAAAAATGAGAAAAAGAAAGGAACTGAATCCAAAGAATGGCATTAATTCTGGGCTAACACATATCAGCCCAAACGTTTAAAGTCCCCAAATCCGCTCAAAATCAGGCCCAAATCACGCCCATGCCCGGTCCAAATGCTCCAGCCCCTAGATCACTCAGAACGACACCGTTTCATCTCCTCTTAATCACGAACATTGGATCTCATCAATCCAACGGTTCGGAACTAACAGGGTTATTTAATATATAATTGTCTGATTTTTCCCCTACCCCCAAACCGTCGTCTCATACCACCCCTTTTAGTTTCGGCGTAACACCACCATTCACCGCAGCCCTCCACCGTCGGCCGGAAATAGCCTCCGCCGGCGGCGGTTCTCCGATGACTCCCAAAAATACACCACTGCTTCCTCTCATCCTCCTCATTACAGATCCAAACCCTGTTTCCTTCAAATCTCATCCAAGTGCTTAGAATAAGTGAAACCCTAGCGCCGCCTCCGCCGTGTACGGCGGCGTCGCCTCAAAAACTCACCATTTTTATACCCTAGGGTCTCCTCACCCTCTTCTTCCCAAATCTCGAACCAAGTTTCTTCAAACCTAGTCGGAATTGCTCGAATCCTAGATCTAGGGTTCCGATTTGGGGTCTTTGGGGATTTCAGCCTGCTTGGGTGATTCCCAGTAGGCGATTGATCTTCATATGATGTTATTTGCTTATTTTTTGGCAAAAAATAGGCAAATAACATCATTTGGGGATCAAATTCAAAAGACAGTCGAGATCAATTTTAAATTTGCGTAAGTTTCTTCTTCTTGTATTCTTCTTTTACTGTTTTGCTTATTTTTTAGCTTTTGTCCAGTTCTTGCTGAGTTTTCTTCTCCAGTATATAATCTAGGGAATTTTAGTAGAATTAATTTTGTCTGCTCCTTGATTTTTCTTTTTATTACTTTTTCCTGTCTGTTCTTTGAATTTGCTTTTTAGTTTTCTTAGATTTATTTTTGTTAAGTTTAGTTTCTTTCCCCTGATCAAGTTTGATTCATATTTTTGGTTGTTAATTTTTGATTCATGATTCAGTGATTCAGTGTGTGATTAATGTTGTTTGTTTCCATAAATACCTGTTCGATTGATAATTTCCCAATAATAGTTTAATTTGGAACTGTTAGGGATTAATTTAGGATTAAAATTAGGTTTAGTTTAATTTTTTTAGAAGTTTTGTTAATTGAAGTGTTGTTTGATTAATGCTGAAAATGCTAGGGTCTTTGTTAATTAACCATGGTCACTTTGCATAAGTTAAAAGGGGTTGGGGTTGGTTTAGCCTAGGTTAGTAATTCAGGGTGAATTCAAGGGTAGTGTAGGTATTCCTCAATTAGAGAATAAGTGCAGTAACTGAATTGGAACCCCCAAGAACCTTCTAGAAGGGGTTTCTAATTTGAAATTCAGAAAGTTGGTAGTATAACTTGACCAACAAGGCATGAATTGAAGGACTAAGTAGGTAAAAACTAAAAATTAATAAGGGGGCAAGGGTGCAAAAGGAAAATATGAATGCTGCCTTACAATACAAGTTTACAGATCTAGAAAATTCAGTTTCAGAGATCTGAAAATTTCAAAAAAAGGTTTTAGAGAGCTAGAAGTCTGAAAATTCAAAAAAAATTCAAAAGGTCTTAGATCCAGAGATCTGAAATTCCAAATTCAAATCCAAAAAACCAAAAACATCTTAAAAGTTGAAAGTTGAGAGGTAGCACTAAAACTCAACAAAATTCTACAGAATCTGAAAGTTTTTGAGCATTTAGAGCTTAGATCCTAGATTTTCAAGCCTTGAAAGGTTTGAAAATTTCAGCAGTGAAGGTTTCAGAAGTCCTGAGGGTTATATCAAGTTCAAATTGGGTCATTCAAGCTTTGGTTTGGGTGTTTACTGTTGATGTTCATTCAAAATTATTTCCTGGCTGTTTTGATACAACTTCCTGGCTAGAAATTGATCTCAAGTTGTTGTTGACTGCTGTTTATTCTGCTGCTGCTTGGCTGATTTTCGATCTTCTCATTTTACTCTAACTTCCAGGTATTTCTTAACCTCAAATAATGTATGAAGTATTGATCCAGCAAATACATGACTGAGTTTATTAAAGGAATCATATTCTGCTCTTGGAATTTTCTATGTTTATCAGTTGCCAATATGTTTAGTTAATAGATCTCTGTTCTTTAGAATGTGATAGCAAAGTAATATAGACCTTTAGTCTCAATATATTGTAATAATTGGACTGTTTAAACTATAGATTGATTATACTTCGTTTCATTAGCTTAGTTCTATTGTAGCCTAATGTCTTACCATGAATAAGTACTGTTGGAACTCGTGTTTGCTAGAATTATTCATAGCATGCTCTAGATCAGAATATATATGAGATATGAGTATTGATGAAGGGCTGTAATTCACTTAATGAATTCACAGCTCGATGAAAAAAATCAAAAGTGCAGGTCTATGTGTTCTATTTTCACTGTTAAATATCATATAGAGATTCGAGGATTGTGTAATGTGTAGATCATTTGAAATCAAGGGAAGTGATTAACATTTTTAAATTCTCGTACTTATTCATTACTGACGTCCAACAGTTTTTTTATGTTTTGTCAAATAATCAATGCATGCTTTAGGTCTCCTATTTAGTTTATACGCCTCCTAGAGTTGCATTACCTACTATTATGTTTAGGACATTGGGCTAGATAAGTAAAAAAACCCGGCAAAGAGCGAGGCCCAAATTGTTGATTATTCCCTTGTGACTAGACCATTGGGCCTGGCTTCAGCTGAAGCTCTTGGTCTTATTTCAATATTGCCTGAGTACGCCTGGTCCATTGCTGGATTTTGGCCTTCTCACGCTGAGCCCAAGTACAAGGCCCATAATTCAGTTCATGACTGATCATAATTGGGCTTGAAGTATGGCAAAACTGTTTTAATTTAAAACTGGGATATTGATAAACCTGGATGTAGTTAATTAATTGAGATTCCTTTAAACAATAGGATTTAAGCCATAATTAGGTCACAAATAGTTTATGTCACTCCATATGCCAATAAAACGTCCTTCAAAATAAATTGGAGATACGCCGCGCCAAATAAAATCACAAGTTGCGCGGCCCTCTTAATTACTCCTAATAAAATATTTAGAACTCGGGACGTGCCATTTAGCGAATTCTCATGGCCTCCTGCAAAGTTAACAATGCGTTAATTGCTTTTGGAGCGTTATTTAATAATTTTACCTTCCTAAACTCGGGTGTGCATTTCATGTAACCCAAATCCATATCCCAAAATGTTGAATAAAATGTGTCGCGAATCCGGGTGCATTTTATGTGACGTGATCCAAAAAATACATTTTAAACGACGTTCAACCTTCCTTAAAAATCAATTAAAAGCGGTAAATAATTTTAAAATTGCACTATAGGATGAACATGTTTTAAAATCAGATTTTTGGCTATTTATAATAGTTTAAGCGACCGTGCTAGAACTACGTGATCCAGGGGTGCCTAACACCTTCCTTCGGGTCAACAAAATTCCTTAGTCAGAATTTCTGGTTCACAGACTTCATTTGGAAAGTCAAAAGTTCCTCGATTTGGGATTCAAGATAAACCGGTGACTTGGGACACCAAAAGCCAAACCTTTCCCAAGTGGCGACTATGAATAAATAAATAATCTCATTTCGAATAATGTCACTTAAATTGAAAAAACTCCCTTATACATTATCCTTCGGGGTAGGTTTGTAAAAAATGAGGTGTGACACTTGGGACACTATAAATTATCCCAAGTGGCGACTCTTGAATTTTAAATAAATGATCCCATTTCGGTTGTCACTTAAATTGGAAAACTCCCTTATACCTCTTTCGGGATAGGAAAAAGGAGGTGTGACACCAAGATGGGCCAAAAAGAATCTAATTTACCCTTTTGCCTATAGAAAGGGACCCAAACTAGTTTGGGTTCCTAAGACTAACCCCTGATTTTCTTTTGCTGGTCCAAGTGAAGGGGAGCTGCCAATTATGGTACATGGTGTGACATCTCGTGATTTCATACGTTAAAAGTTTCGTCTTCAGTTAATTGACATAGAATCTCGGATGAGGTTATCTTGAGTTTAACATATTTACTCGATTTATAACAAGTGATAAGTAAGTGTTATGAAGAAGGGTACCCGAATTAAATAAAACAAGTTTCGTTAAAGGTTGCTAATTTGGGGTAAAATACGGGTCGAGCGATAATACTCTATAATTATGGAGTAGTACCATAGTACCATATAACCATGATAATATGATGTATAAAGTATATTAAAAATTAATAGTATTTTTAGGTAATTTAAGATAATTCTTAATTATATGGGTAATTAGTTAATTATCGGTTAACGGAACATTACCTAATAACCTAATAAGTGAATAAAGATTTAATAATACCCACCCACCCCCACGTGGCAGCAAGCCACTAATGTGGCCTATGACTCTTAAGTTATAGTGGCTTACTGGCCATTTAAGGATTATAAAGCATTTACAGTGTAAGGGTCTAGGTTTTAACATTATCAAAATTTAGTTCTTCAATTCTATTCAAAAATATTGTAAAACAAGAATTGGTTTTATGAAACCTTACGGCTCAACCTCCATCCAGCAAAATTCCCAACGAAATTCTTGCAATAAAATAATTCCAACGAGAATTGTTAGCACTATAGCAATGTAAAAATTTTGCGGTTCTAAAGGAGTACGGTGCAATCTTTTCCAAAATATTATACGAATTTTTTCCTACTCAGGTATGTTAAGGCTATACCTTCTTTTTTTTGGCATGATCGAAGTTATACAGAAGAAACGAGCAAATACACAATTTTCATAAATGATTATATTCATAGAAATACTAGGGGTCTCTTTGTTCTTGATTCCTCATGTGACATAGTATTATATCTTCTATTCCTGGGTCTCAAAATAATACCCAGATGATAAAATTTATCCAAAAAGAATATTGAGATTTTTAACATATTTTCATGCATTTTATTCATTTATGCATGTACATTGACCAATGATCAGACGACGTTATATACGTATTTATATGTATATATTTATGTATATGGGATATGGAAAAAAGGTTACGGCGTTATATACGCACCACCATCTGATCAGTTGGTATATGCTGATGATGTTGCCTACACTGGCAGAGACAATATGATGGGATTCCCTCAGAGGATTGATGATGTTATATGCACCTATAACTACGCATGACACGACATTTGTATGCACGAGCGTGACATTATAAATGTTTCAGAATTTACAAAGTTATTCAGATTTATAGATAGATTTCTTTATTCCATGTTTCATCTATGTCTTTTACACACTGATTTTCATGCCTTACATACTCATTACATTTTTCTTACTGACGCACTATTTCACTGGGCCTTCGTTTCATGCCCGCAGTTACAGGTAGGCAAGGTACCGGTCCCCTTTCTTAGGATCCTTGATCAGCGAGAATTGACGTGCTCCACTTGATCTAAAGATGCTTTTGATTTTGATACGATACACTTTTGTGTGTGTGTGTGTGTGTGTATATATATATATATATATGACATGGCTCAGTCCCGTGTTTGTGCAGTTGTATTTCTATTAGAGGTCTGTAGATGGCTATGTACAGTTGGATAGTATGTGGCCTTATCGGCTTTTAGTTTTGGATATATAGTTGTCTATAGCAGCCTTGCCGACTCACCCCACTGTATTCCGCACGTTTATGTATATATATATATCTTTGGGATATGTGTCACTCACATACATTATTCATGTTCATATTATAAACGCCTGCTTAAGGATGTTCGACAAGTAGGATTCAGGCACCCATCGCGGCCCATCGGTTTGAGTCGTGACAAAAGTAGTATCAGAGCAGTTCTTTCCTAGGGTTGTCTGTAGACCATGTCTAGTAGGTCTTATTTATAGGTGTGTTGTGCACCACACTTATAAACATGAGGCTACAGGACATATAAGATGTTATCCTCTCGTTTTGTCTTAGATCGTGCGATATAAGAGTTCATGTTCTTAACGATATGTTATATTTTCAGCGATGCCTCCAAAGACTACAGCAGTCCAAAAGGGAAAGTCCACGGCTGGTAATACTACTAGTGGAGCGCCACAAGTTACTAGGGCTCGAGGAAAGTCTCATAGTGAGATTTTATCTCAAACTTCACATATCCTACCCTTTCCAGAAGAGTTCCAAGGGGCACCAGCTCCAGCGCCCGCCCCTGTACGTCCAGCTCCTCAGCCAGATGTACCGGGTCAGGAGATGAGACATGATATTCAGCTATTAACCTGATTAGTAGCTACATAGGCTCGGCATTAGGAAGTAGGTATTAGTAATGCAGATAAGTCTGTCAGTGCAAGGGTTCGTGACTTTATTAATTTAGACCCTCCGGTATTCACTGGGGCAGATCCAAATGAGGACCCTCAGGTATTTATTGATATAATGCAGAGGACATTAAGGGTAATAAAAGCCATTACAACTGAGTCAGTTGAGCTAGCTTCCTATATTCTCCGAGATGTTGCAATTAATTGGTACGAGTCTTGGGAATTGTCCAGAGGTCAGGATACCCCTCCAGCAGTATGGCAGGAGTTTACATAAACTTTTCTTCGTCATTATCTGCCACCAGAGCTTAGACGGGCTAGAGTTAATAGGTTTTTGACCCTTCAGCAAGGTAACATGAGTGTTTGGGAGTACAGTCTTTAGTTCATTGGCTAGGTGTGCTCCCACTATTGTATCTAAGATGGAGGATCGGGTTCACCGATTCGTGGTGGGATTAGAGACTTACTTGCTTAACGATTGTATATCTGTTTCACTTCAGCTAGACATGGATATTTCTCATATTCAGGCATACACTCAGGGCGTAGAGGAGCGTAAGAAGAAATAGAGGGTCGATTGTGAGCATGATACGACCCAGAATAAGAGAGCAAGTCTTCGGGTCCTTCTGGTGAGTTTTGAGGTGGTCAGAGACAACACTACCCGAGGTATCCAGGCCAACCATCGACTAGCGCATCCCATCAGTTTGGCGATAAGAGATTTGATCATTTTGCATATTTAGGGCCTAGTCAGAATTTCTGGGCCTCATGTTACAGTATAGGGGTGAGTCAAGTCAGATGAAGCCTCCCTTGCCACGATGTGATCAGTGTGGCAAGCAGCATGCCGGGCAATGCCGTATGGGATTGGGTGTTTGTTATACTTGTGGTTATCTAGGCCATATTATGATAGATTGTCTGATGAGAGGTGATGCAAGCATAGCTCAGCCAGCGAGATCTGTAGCTGGTTTGTCATCATCAGTACGCCTCCCTAAGCGAGGTCCACAAGCATCAATGGGTCATGGTAGAGGCAGAGGCGGAGCATCTAATTCGAGCAGTCCTTATAACGACATTCATGCATTGGCAGGGTGCCAAGATCAAGAGTCATCGTCTGATGTTGTTACAGTTATATTGTCAGTCTCCTCATATGATATATATGCACTAATTGACCCATGTTCCACCTTATCATACTTTACTCTGTTGGTTGCTAGTAAGTTTGGATAACACCTGAATTGGTTAAACCTTTTGAGGTGTCTACACCTGTTGGGCACTCAGTGATAGCTAAGAGAGTATTCAGGGATTGTATAATAGTAGTTCATGGTCGATCTACCATAGAAGACCTAATCGAGTTAGATACGATAGAATTTGATATTATAATGGGTATGGATTGATTGGCTTCTTGTCATGCCAATGTTTGTAGATCAAAGATAGTCCGATTTCAATTTACAGGGAAGGTTGTTTTAGACTGGAAAGGTAATATGATGTCGTCGAGAGGTAGATTTATTTCCTATCTCAAGGAAAGGAAGATGATCAGAAAGGGCTGTATTTATCACTTAGTTCGAGTTCAGGATATGAAAGTAGAGTCACCAACCATTCAGTCCATCCCTATGGTTAATGAGTTTTTCGATGAGCTTTAGGGCCTTCCGCCAAAGTGAGAAATTGAGTTTGCTATTGATCTACTACCGGGTAATCATCCAATATCTATTCCTCCCTATAGAATATCCCTCCTAGAGCTGAAAGATTTGAAAGAACAACTAAAGAACTTTCTTGAAAAAGGATTTATCAGATCTAGTACATCCCCGTAGGGAGAACCTGCATTATTTGTGAGGAAGAAAGATGGTTCCTTACAGATGTGTATTGGTTATAGATGGTTGAATAAGGTGACGATCAAGAATAAGTACCCACTCCCGAGGATTGACGATTTATTTGATCAGTTGCAAGGTGCCAAGTGTTTTTTCAAAAATAGACTTGAGGTCCGGGTACCATCAGGTAAGGTTTAAGGAGGAAGATATTTTGAAGATGGCATTCAGGATCAAATATGGGCACTTTGAGTTACGTGTTATGTCATTCGATTTGATCAATGCCCCAACAATATTCGATTTGATGAACCGTGTGTTCAAGCCCTTTTTAGAACTGTTTGTAATTGTATTTATGGACGATATATTGGTGTACTCTCGTTTAGAGGCTGAGCATGCAGATCATATGCGTACTGTGCTTAGAGTTCTACAAAAAGGGAATTGGTTAAACTCTGTAGCTTTCCTTGGGAATATTATTTTCGAGTGAAGGCATCCAGATGGATACACAAAAGATTGAGGCAGTAAAGATTTGGACTAGACCCAAAACACCGACGGAGGTTCATAGCTTTCTCGGTTTGGCAGGTTATTACAGGAGGTTTGTAGATGGATTTTCTTCCCTTTTATCACCTTTGACAAAGTTGACTTAGAAGGGAGAAAAGTTTCAATGGACTGCTGCTTTAGTTTTCAGGCATTAAAGGACATATTAACCTCAGCACTGCTTCTAACACTCCCAGAAGAGACCGGTAGTTATGTGATCTATTGTGATGCTTCAGGTGTTGGATTGGGTTGCGTGCTGATGCAGCAAGGTAAGGTTGTAGCTTATGCTTCCAGACAACTAAGAAAGCACGATATTTGGAAATTGAGTTAACTTATGAAATTCTTGGTTTTTTCTCTTTGTGATTGGTGTTGATATATACATATGTTGGGATCGGGTTGCACGCTGCAACAAGGAGTAATAAGGGTGGACATGTGGGATCGGGTTGCACGCCGCAACAATAAGGAATACAAAGTGAATATTGATTCTGTTGTTGTGTATATGATGGGATCGGGATGCGCATCGCATCAGTTGTTGTTATGTGTTCATTATTTGTTGAGGTCTGTTAGTGTGATGCTGCAACACCCCTAAGGACTAGTTATAGCTAAAAAGTAGTAGTAGAATAGTTGGATTTCAGATTTATTTAATGTCTAGTTATTGGTTATGTACATTCTGTATTTCCTTTCCATTTAGTATAAACTGTTGCAGGTTGTATATGTTGTATGCCTCGTCGTAGCCTCGTCACTACTTCATCGAGCTTAGGCTCGGCACTTACCAATATATGGGGTCGGTTGTAGTGATACTTCACTCTGCACTTCCTATGCAGATTTCGGAGCTAGTGGCTGATCAGAGTTTGAGGGTGCTGCCTTCATTTCAAGAGACCCAAGGTAGTCTAGCAGACATGCGCACGCCCTGGTGTCCCCTTCTATCTTTACTGTATTCTGTTTTTACATTTCCTTCGAAACAGATGTATAATTTTCTTTCAGACCATTACTTGTAGTAATCATAGACAGTTCGTGAGTTATGACTCCAGTTCAGGGTGGATGTTATTCCGAATTTCATTATTGTTCTAAGTTAAACGTTTAAATAGCTTTCTTTCGCAATTATTTCCGTTGTTTTTATATTGTTAAGTAATAAATATTTAAAATATAAAAGAAAAGGATAGAATATCCTGAAACGTTGGCTTACCTAGCGGGTACAATGTTAGGCTCCATCACGGTTCCGATAGTGGGGAATTCGGGTTGTGACAAGTTGATATCAAAACTCTAGGTTGATTAGGTCTCACAATTCATGGACAAGCTTGGTAGAGTCTGAGGGATCGGTTCAGAGATGTTTGTTCTTATCCCCTAGAGGCTACAAAGTTCGGAACAGTTTCACTCTGTTCTAATCTGTTCTTTCATAGATGGGGAGAATGTGTACCACTTCATCAGCTGATCAACAGCCTAAGTCCCCAGTGACAGCTCCTACGAAGGGCAGAGAACGAGGTCGAGGTCATGTTAGAGGTCGAGGCAGGGGCAGAGCACAGCCCAGAGCAGCAGCACCAGTGATAGAGTCTCAGGTTGAGTTTGATGATGAGGCTTCTGGCCTAGACTGTTCCAATGGGACCAGCTCAGGTCCTAGAGGGTTTCATAGCTACCCCGGTACTCCAGGATGCTCTGGTCCATCTAGTGGGACTGATGGAGAGTGTCACTCAGGTAGGCATACTTCCTGTGGCACCAGCTGTCTCTCAGGCTGGGGGAGGAGCACAGACTCTCGCTACTCGCACTCCGAAGCAGATGGATCCCCAATTTCAGACTCCCGCAGCTCAGTCAGTTAGGGTTGTTCCACTAGGTGTTGTGGCTCAAACCGGTGATGGATAAGTTATGTCTTCAGATGCTTTGTGGATATTGGACCGGTTCACCAAGCTCTTCACTACTACCTATGGCGATACATATTCAGAGGATCCCCAAGACTATTTGGGAAATTGCCATGAGGTTCTTTGGAACATGGGGATAGTGGAGACCATTGGGGTTGACTTTGCTGCTTTTCGCTTATTAGGTTCCACTAAGAAATGGTGGAGGGATTTTGTTTTGGCTAGGCTAGTTGGGTCGCCCGATTAGACTTGGGATCAGTTTTCTCAGCTATTTCTAGAGAAGTTTCTTCCCATCACTCAGAGGGAGAACTATCGAAGGTAGTTTGAGTGTCTCCAAAAGGTTTCTATGATTGTCACTCAATATGAGACCAGATTCATTGACTTGGCCCACTATGCTCTTCTTATACTTCCCATCGAGAGAGATGGTGAGGAGGTTTATTGAGGGACTCACTCAGCCTATCAGATTGCAGATGGATAAGGAGGCAAAGAGCGAGATTTCTTTCCAGGATGCGGCCAATATGGCCCGGCGAGTTTAGGCAGTTCTATCTCAGGGGAGTGGTCAGGGGTCTGACAAAATGTATCGTTATTCGGGTAGGTTCAGTGGTGCCTCGTCTGGAGGCATGGATTCTTTTGGTAGGGGCCATCCTCCCAGGCCATTTCCTATCAGAGCACCTCCTCTTCAGAGCTATTATCATGGCCAGTCGGCCCGCCAGGGTCAGTCTCATTTTCCTCAGTCGCAACATTCAGGTGGATGTTTTTAGCACGGTGAGTATGGTCATATCCGGAGGGCTTTTCCAAGATTAGTCGGTGTTTAGTCGCAGCAGAGTTCTCGTGCCATGATTCTAGCACCGCCCACCCAGCCAACTAGAGGTAGAGGTCAGGGAGCCAGAGGTAAGGGTCATTCTGCTAGAGGTGGAGATCAGGCTGTTAGAGGTGGAGGCCAGGCCGATAGAGGTGGAGGCCATCCCAATTATATAGTTTAGGTTGGTGGGCCCCAGTCCTAGTGTTATGCTTTCCCAGCCAGGAATGAGGCTGAGTCCTCCGATGTTGTTATCACAAGCTTTGTTTCAGTTTGTACTGGAGATGCTTCAGTTCTATTTGATCTATGGTCTACATACTCCCTATGTGTCTTCTTATTTTGCTTCATACTTGGTTGTGCCCCGTGATTCTTTGAGTGCTCCCGTATATATGCCCACACCGGTAGGTGATTCTATTATGGAAGATTGTGTCTATCGTTCATGCGTGGTCGTTATTGGGGGTCTTGAGACCCGTGTAGATCTCTTACTTCTTAATATGGTAGACTTTGATGTCATTTTGGGGATGGATTGTTATCACCTAACCACGTAATATTGGACTGTCATGCCAAGACCGTAACCTTGGCCTTGTCGGGGTTGCCTCGATTGGAGTGGAGAAGGATTCCTGGTCATTCTACCAGTAGGGTAATTTCTTATACGAAGGCTCGGCATATGGTGATAAGGGATGTTTGGCTTATGTTTGTGATTCTAGTTCTGAGCTTCCTTCTATGGATTCTGTGCCAGTTGTTCGGGAGTTTCCAGAGGTGTTTCGTGCAGAGCTGCCGAGAATGTCATCCGACAGGGATATTGACTTTTGCATTGATTTGGTTCCGGGCACTCAGCCCATTTCTATTCCGCCATATTGTATGGCTCCATCAGAGTTGAAAGAATTAAAAGAACAGTTGCATGATTTACTAGATAAAGGCTTTATTAGACCTAGTGTCTCGCCTTGGGGTGCGCCAGTGTTGTTCGTTAAGAAGAAGGATGGGTCGATGAGGATGTGTATAGATTATCCAAAGTTGAACAAAGTCACCATCAAGAATAAGTATCCATTGTCGAGAATTGATGATTTGTTTGATCAGTTTCAGGGTGCCAAAGTATTTTCGAAGATTGATTTGAGATCTGGCTACCATCAGTTAGGAATTAGGGCATCCGATGTTCCTAAGATAGCCTTTTGCATTCGGTATAGGCATTATGATTAGTGATGTCATTTGGGTTGACAAATGTTCAAACAACTTTTATGGATTTGATGAACCAAGGGTTCAAGCCTTATCTGGATTCCTTTGTGATTGTCTCTTCATTGATGATATTTTGATCTACTCTCGTAGCCGAGGGGAGCATGAGCAGCACCTTCGAGTCGTTCTTCAGACTTTGAGAGACAGTCAGTTGTATGCTAAGTTTTCAAAGTCTGAGTTTTGGTTCAGTTCAGTAGCATTCCTGGGTCATTTTGTATCAGCAGAGGGTATTCAGGTAGATCCTAAGAAGATTGAGGTAGTCAAGGACTGGCCTAGACCCACATCAGCTACAGAGATCTGGAGTTTCTTGGTTTTGGCGGGTTATTACCGTCGGTTTGTGAAGGGGTTTTCATCTATAGTAGCCCTAATAACTAGGTTGATCTAGAAGGGTGCCCCGTTTAGGTGGTCGGACGAGTGTGAAGCGAGCTTTCAGAAGCTTAAGACAGCTTTGACTACGACGCCGGTGTTGGTTTTGCCTATAGGTTCAGGTCCATATATAGTGTATTGTGATGTATCTCGTATTGGACTTGGTGCGGTGTTGATGCAGAATGGTAAGGTTATTGCATATGCTTTGTGGTAGTTGAAGATTCACAAGAAGAATTATCCAGTTCATGATTTGGAGCTAGCAGCCATTGTTCACGCGCTAAAGATTTTGGAGGCATTATTTATATGGCATGCCATGTGAGGTGTTTATGGATCACAAGAGTTTGCAGTATTTGTTCAAGCAAAAGGAGCTCAATTTGAGGCAGAAAAAGTGGTTGGAGCTATTGAAAGACTATGATATCACCATCTTGTATCATCCAGGGAAGGCCAAAGTAGTGGTCAATGCTTTGAGTAGGAAGTCAGCCAGTATAGGCAACCTTGCGTATATGCCGGTCGGTGAGAGACTTCTTGCTTTGGACGTTCAGGCTTTAGCCAACCAGCTCGTGAGGTTGGATGTTTCTGATCCCTATCGTATTTTAGCTTGTACAGTCACTCGGTCTTCATTATTTGAGCATATCAGAGATCGGTAGTATGATGACCCTCATTCACTTATTCTTAGGGACATAGTACGGCATGGTGGTGACAAGAAGGTCACAGTCGTAGATGATGGAGTTTTGAGGATGTAGGGTCATATTTATGTGCCTAATGTAGATGGACTTTGTGATTTGATTCTAGAGGAGGCCCATAGTTTTCGGTATTCCATTCATCCAGGTGTCGTTAAGATGTATCAGAACTTGCGACAACATTATTGGTGGATGAGGATGAAGAAAGATATTGTTGCATACGTAGCTCGGTGTTTGAATTGTCAGCAAGTAAAGTATGAGCATCAGATACCTAGTGGTTTGCTTCAGCAGATTGAGATTCTTGAGAGGAATTGGGAGCGTATCACTATGGACTTTGTTGTTGGACTCTCACGGACTCAGAGGAAGTTCGATGCGGTGTGGTTTGTTGTTGACAGGCTGACTAAGTCAGCGCATTTCATTCCTATGGTAGTCTCCTATTCTTCGGAGAGGTTAGCTGAGATCTATATCCGGGAGATTGTTTGTCTTCATGGTGTACTCGTGTCTATCATTTCTGACTGAGGTACACAATTCACCTTGTATTTTCGGAGAGCAGTTCAGCATGAGTTGGGTACACAGGTCGAGTTGAGCATAACATTTCATCCTCAAACGGACAGGCAGTCTGAGCGTACTATTTAGGTTTTGGAGGATATGCTCCGAGCATGTGTTATTGACTTTGGAGGTTCTTGGGATCAATTCTTTCCATTAGTGAAGTTTTCCTACAACAACAATCATCAGTCGAGCATTCAAATGGCTCCCTATGTGGCATTATATGATAGACAGTGTCGATCGCCGGTTGGATGGTTTGAGATGGGAGAGACTCAGTTGTTGGGTACGGATATAGTCCAGGATGCCTTAGACAAAGTTAAGATCATTCAGGATAGGCTTTATAGCTTAGTATAGGCAAAAGAGTTATGCCAACTGTAAGGTTCGTGATATGGCATTCATGGTCGAAGATTGAGTATTGCTTCGTGTGTCGCCCGATGAAGGGCGTGATGAGATTTGGGAAGAAGGGCAAGCTAAGCCCTAGATTCATCAGTAATTTTGAGATTCTTGATCAAGTGGGAGAGGTGGTTTACCGACTTGCATTGCCACTGAGTTTATCAGCTGTGCATCCATTGTTTCATGTGTCCATGCTTCGTAACTTTAGCACTATCCAGTTGGACAAGGACTTGACCTATGAGGATGAGTCGGTAGCTATTCTAGACCAGAAGGTTTGTTAGTTGAGATCGAAGAATTTCCTTTCAATTCGTGTGCAGCGGAGAGGTCAGCCTATTGAGAGAGTGACCTGGGAGTCCGATTTCGATATTCAGAGCCGTTATCCTCATCTTTTCATCGACTCAAGTACTTTTCTATGTTCATTCGAGGAAGAGCGGTTATTTTAGAGGTAAAGAATGTGATGACCCGAAAGGTCATCTCTTGTTTTAGAGGTCAAAATAGTGTTCGGAGTCCTTAAAAACCTCTTTTTATCTCACCTCAATTTGTGTGCCCAATCCGAACGTGTTTCCGAAAAGCTTTTGTATGAAAAATCTGAGAAATAATGAATTGGCCTTTAAAATAGGTTAAAGTTGACTTCGTCCAATATTTTTGATAAACGGACCCGAACCCATGATTTGATGGTCCCGTAGGATCCTCGGTAAAATATGGGACTTGGGCGTATGCCCGGAATAGAATTCCGAGGTCTCTAGCCCGAGAAATCTTTTTTAAATAAAATTGTTTGCTGGAAAATATAAAGACTTTTGGAAAAGAATTGGTGTGTGTTTTGATGGTATCGGGCTCGTATCTTGATTTTGGAGTCTGGTACAGGTTTTAATTAATTATTAAGTCAAATATGTGAAATTGGTAAGGATGGGAGTTAATTTTGTATAAATTGGACCTTTAATTAAGAAAATGAAAATTTCAATGTTCCTGAGGAATATTATGAATTTGAGGTTAAATTTATAGTTGTTGATGTTAATTTGATGATATGATCCCACAAGCAAGTCCGTATGATATTTTTAGGCTTGTGTGCATATTTGGTTTGGAGCCCCAAGGGCTCGGGTGAGTTTTGAATAGTCTACAAGGTGTTTTGGACTTAGGAAAAATTGTTGCAGGTTTCAGTTCTGGTATTGGCCTCTGATCTCGCAATTGCAAGATCAGGGTTCGCAATTGCGAAGTCTGTCAGTTTGGCAATTGCGAGTAACTTGTCACAATTGCGAAGAGTAACTAGGACAACAATCATCTCATTTGCGAAGAAGTCTTCGCAATTTCGAAGTGCACGCTGGCAGGGGACCTTCGCAAATGTGAAGTTTATCGTCGCAAATGTGACGTCCACAGTAGCCGCAATTGCGAACAATGTTCACATTTGCAAAGAGAGCAGGGTAGGCCTACCTTCACATTTACGAAGCCTAGGCCGCATTTGTGAGTTCGCATTTGCGAACCTATCATTGCAAATGCGATAACTGCGCTTGTGTAAATTCTAACTTAGACGGGATTTTTGTCATTTTTCAAATTCTCTCAAACCCTAAGCTCTCTTAGGCAGTTTTCCAAAGAAAGGTTCTTCCCCAAATCATATGGAAACAACTTCTAACTCATTATTTTCAATCTACTTCATCTTTTCACATGATTTTATCTTAAAATATAGGGTTTTTCATGGGAATTTGGTATTTTTGGGTAGAAATTAGGATTTTTAAATTTTGGGGATTTGGACCTCAATTTGAGGTCGGATTTTAAAATTAATTGCATATTTGGATTGGTGGGTGAATGGATAGTTGGGTTTTGGTTCAAACTTCGAGTTTTGACCAAGCGGGTCCGAGGTTAATTTTTGACCTTTTGGGGAAAAAAATTTGGGAATTCATATTCATGCATTAGAATTGGTTTATGTGGCATTTATTGATGTTATTG
The DNA here is from genome assembly GCA_026770625.1 of Nicotiana glauca. NCBI lineage: Eukaryota > Viridiplantae > Streptophyta > Magnoliopsida > Solanales > Solanaceae > Nicotiana > Nicotiana glauca. The sequence goes on from MU712628.1 coordinate 105,959, forward strand.
AATTAATTATGGCTAGATACGAGTGAATTGATGGTGGAATCGAGAGGTAAAGCGATGGTTGAGTATTAAATTACCCCTTTGTTTGAGGTAAGTGTTTGGTCTAACCTTAACTTGAGGGAATAGGAATCCCCGATTTATTTGCTATGTGAAATCTAATGTGTGTGGCATATAGGTGTGGTGACAAGTACCTATGCGCCACCAAAATTACCATGTTTAGTTGTTTCCCTTCCATGTTTCCTACTACATCATTCCTTGTCTTAATTGCTACCTGCTTAAACTGTTTCTATGCTTTAATTGCTATTTGCCGTAAATGCTTTCATGCCTAATTACTTATATTAACTGTTGCCCTCGTATTTGGAGTATCTAATTATTTCATGGTTCTGTTTATTTATATTGTTAGCTTGTATTGAGTTGTTGGTGCCTTATGGTACACTTTGGTTGGTCTTGCTGATTAGCATTCATGGGTGAAGTTCGTAATTGTAGTGATAACCCACTATACGAGTTGAAGTGTAGAAATATGGAAATTGAGTTAATTTGTGAAATTCTTGGTATTTTCTCTTTGGGATTGGTGTTGATATATACATATGTTGGGATCGGGTTGCACGGCGCAATAGTATTATATGGGATCGGGTTCCACGCCGCAACAAGGAGTAATAAAGGTGGACAAGTGGGATCGGGTTGCACGCCGCAACAAGAAGGAATAAAAAGTGAATATTGATTCTGTTGTTGTGTATATGATGGGATCGGGATGCACGTCGCATCAGTTGTTGTTATGTGTTCATTATCTGTTGAGGTCTGTTAGTGTGATCCTGGAACACCCCTAAAGATTGGTTATAGCTGAAAAGTAGTAGTAATAGTAGTATAGTTGGATTCCAGATTTATTTAATGTCAGTTATTGGTTATGTACATTCTGTATTTCCTTTCCGTTTAGTATAAACTGTTACATGTTGTATATGTTGTATGCGCCGCCGTAGCCTTGTCACTACTTCGTCGAGGTTAGGCTCGGCACTTACTAGTACATTTGGTCGGTTGTACTGATACTGCACTCTGCACTTCTTATGTAGATTTCGGAGCTATTGGCTGATCAGAGTTCAAGGGTGCTGCCTTTAGTTCAGGAGACCCAAGGTAGTCCTGCAGATGTCTGCAGACCCTGGAGTCCCATTCTATCTTTAATGTATTTTGTTTTTACTTTCCCTCTGAAACATATGTATATTTTTCTTTAAGACCATTACCTGTAGTAATCATAGACAGTTCGTGAGTTGTGACTCTAGTTCTGGGTGGATGTTATTTCGGATTTCGTTATTGTTCTATGTTAAACATTTAAACTGCTTTCTTCCGCATTATTTCCGTTGTTTTTATATTGTTAAGTACTAAACATTGAATATATAAAAGAAAAAAAATAGAATATCCTAAAACTTTGGGTTGCCTAGCGGGTACAATGTTAGGTGTCATCACAATCTCGACGGTGGGGAATTCGGATCGTGACAGTAATGGCTTCACCTGGAGGAGTCTGAGTCTTATAATCGTTATTTTTATAATCCAACTGCTAGGTGATCACAAAGTTTTGCTCTGAACGCATTGTAAAATATGCCTTTGAATATGCGTACCTCACCAGTCGTAAGAAAGTGACCGCTGTGCACAAAGCAAACATCATGAAACTAGCACGCTGATGGTTTATTTTTGGAGTCCTCGCGAGGTTGCTACCAAGTACCCTGGTATCAAGTACAATGAGATCATTGTGGATAACTGCTGCATGCAACTTGTATCAAAGCGGCCCAAATTTGTATGCAAGAGGCCCAAATTTTGTTTAATAAAATTGTATATATTTATGATTTCTTTTCTTTTTCATTATTAATAATTATTTTATGGATTGTCTTGTATGTATTTTGGCCCTTCACTCGGTTATCTGCTAGCGTTCACCATCGAAGATATCTAGTAACTCTACTCATCAAGAATTCGAAATTTATTATATAAGAAATTTGTAGTTAAGAAAATATTTTTATAAGTTTCCAGCATCTAATCATCTTATACTACTAATGTAGATTTTAAAATAATTTTATACGTTTGAAATAATTCAAAATTATTTGAATAAAAAAAAGACTTGATCTACTCTTTATAAGAAATAATTTACTTTAAAAAACATTACAAGAGATTTTATTTCTATTTTTTATTTTCAATTTTATCATCAAACTATTATTTTATTATATTGTATGTTAATATAAAATTTAAGTAGTTATCTAAATAACCTCTATTTTTTCTAAATAACTTTTATATCCAAAAAAAACATAAATCTAATATCTATTTAATAATGATAATTTTTTTAATAATATAAAATTAACTAATAATGAATAATTGGGGCCTTCAATTAAGGGGGAGCCTAAAGCAATTGCTTTAGCTGCCTC